>JAANSM010005088.1:0-10500 GCA_036850725.1 Orchesella villosa | reverse complement strand
ATTAAATGGTATATCCATAAAGCTAATGTGCTCCCTGCTCTACTTATTACTGATTTTCATCAAGAAAAAAGGAGCCTAAATGTCACCACACCACCACCATTTTTGGGTTGGTACGTGGTCATAATGTCTGTTCAGTTGGAGTTGAGTCTCGGTGGTCTACATGAGCTTTAAGCTTCTAAGATGAAAAGGAGACTAGCACATGGCATGTGTTAATGTTAGTAATATATTTTCATGTTTCTCGTTTTTCACTACAAAAAAAGGAAGTCTGAACTGGATTGTGCCACTGTTAATGTTCTGTTCTGGAAGTGGAGAATTTATGTATGCTTCAATGGTTTGTTGATATTGATTACCAAAACGGATATAGCAATAGCAATGGAAAAAGGAATAAAAAGAGTGTTCGCTCATGGTTGAATGGGCTTTTGTTACGATAATTACTGCCGTTAGACAAGCGATATAACAAGGTGTGAGAATTGGTGCATGCATGGTGGCAACCAATTTTGAATGCTCTATTCACAAAGGTGAGGTTACGTTACACCCTTCAAGAATGCATGCATGACGACATGCTGGTATGGTTTTGGTAGATGACATATTTTGGACGATTTATATATCGTCGTTTCCGGTTAGTTTTAATTTATTGCTCTTATGCCCTTCTGCTTGTATGTTATACTAACAGTTCTATGTACTGCTCTTTTCTGCTCTTTAGGTTGGGACGCCTGATGAGGTGTATTAAAAAATGAGTTTAGCATAGCATTTATTTCGTACAATATGTAGAGTGATGTTGAACCTTGTTTGGCACATCTATAGGAATAATATCAGTGTGACATGTTGTAGCAAATAGTTCATTCCAAGTTAAGACTGCGGTTGACTTAACTTGGCGTTTATCCTTGGAACTCAACCGCTTGGATATAGGAACCAATCTGCTGCCTAAAAAACTCCTCAGCCATATCAGCTTTTGGGTATCTTCTATTGAAGTCTCAATCGTTGAAGTCACATGCAGTTATTGCTTTAAATAGCACTTTTCGATCAAAGTACGCTGAACGAACTGGGTGGATTATATAAAATATTCTCTTATAAGGAACACATAATATAAAACAAGCACTCAGAAAGAATTGGCTATTTCGTTTGGTACTTAGCTCACTTGCCTTGATGAGATAATGGATTCAATTGTCCATCCTGATTCTACTCGATTAGGACATGATGCACTCACACTATAGTAAAAAAAGGTCCACTTTTACTCACCTATAATCACTACGTAGCAAACATAAAACTGAAATGAAATGGACGATGACAAAAAAAACTAAGCTATCTCCTTGTCCATTTTCATCAATCTAGGTATGTACATAGTACATACATATGTACACGGACGCAGATGCAAGAAACTTTATATTGTAATTTAGTTTTCCAGGATGGAGATTTGATTGAGAATTAGTTTTATCCAAAGACATGAACTCATGGAAGGATTGAAGAAAAAGATGTAATCATTATGATGCCATTTCAGTTGCCTACCATCATACCACCTTCTCCATGGATGGATTAAGGAAAAAGATTGCTGAAGAAGTGCTCAATCTACATATATTATTATCAGATTCTCTACCCTTCATTAGAGTTTATAAAAAAGTGTACAAGTCAAATTCAAATTTAATTCCTTTTACGTTCCTTTAAAGGATGTTTAAGTGAGCATACACAAAAAAGACATGTTCATTTCTTCGGAAATTGTGTGTTCATTAAGGCCGCACACATAGCCATGTCTTCACCCGCTCCGGCTTAATCAGCATTATCATATTTTTCCTCTGATCTCAGACAAAGATGATGATGACCAATTGCTACTTTCCACCGCTTCAGAAGCATCTGTTCTGTTGCTACTTGCTAAGCCTTTATGTAAACGTAACCCTTTTTGTCAAATTGATATTTCCCATCCTTTCCATATTTTAGAGGAAATGTGTGTTGTATATAATATGTGGAAGAGAATAAGAGTGACATCCGTTTGATGTCAAGATCATGAGTACTTACACTCATCAACAGTTTCAGCTTCAGCCCTCCCAGACTGTGCGTGCTAAAGTGTCGCGCTCACATTTGAGTTACAAGAAGTAGCTTTTTGTGTTAATCATGTTGGAGAAGTGGCAGCCAAGCAAACAGTTTCATTGTGTACATGGCAGGCAGATTGACTTTATCTTCTTCCATCAAAAAGTCAACATTGCGAATGAAAATTTCTACTTTTTAAACTATGTTTAAAGGTGTGTGTAAAGTTGTATATATATTTCTCGTGATAAAGAAACAGAAACCTCAACCTCCCAAGAAGTACACGCGTTTCTACGCTAATATAACATTGCACACCATTAACCTTTTGCCATTAACACTAGCCAACAATGTATGCTCCTTTTGTACTGCTTCCAAGAATTATTCTTCCTGAAGATGATAATGTTCCCACAATACTTGGTGTACATTAACTATAAAAATCCTCTTAACTATCATTCACACAATAACTTGTAATCCCGAGGTAATTCCATTGTTCGCCAAAATGATGTTGACATTCGAAATGTCATCTTTTGAATAGACTTAGTTTATGCTTAGCCAAATTCATTTCTATTGTCAATTGTATCGTTTTATTATGGTCACTTTTACAAATCGTGTGGTGTGGCTATAAAGTTCCTATGAATGTCCAATTTAACACGCAACAACGGTAGCAAATTGAGAAAAAAAGTGTAGTTGAGAATTTGCCAGTTGTATTTCTCTATTCTCCTAACATCCCATCACACATTTTTATTTGGTGTGGCTCAACTTTGGCTTTTGGCATCGCTCACTGATCTGACCATGATGATCACGCCTAGACAAGTGTACACTCCTCTACACTTCATAAAAGACATCTCTTGACACACGTAAATTTTTTGTTTGATATAATTTAATGGGCTACACACATTGTATTTTACCTAAAAAGCTTCTAGTCTTTACATTACAGTGTGCACTTCAAAACAATTTATGAAAATACAATACCTCTACTCATATTTTTCCGGTTCTTATTGGCTACTGGTCTTTGACTCTTTGTCAGCCTTCTGTGGAGCCACAATAGCCACATATATCCATGACACGCCACGAAATTAATGGATTTACATTTTCTATGATTTGTCATGGACCCTCCTTCATTTTGCTACAAAGAAGAACACTGAATTTCGTAAAAAGAATAGGTAAAATACGTGTGAAGGCGAAAAAGACTACGTGTATATTCACAGATTTGCGTCGCCTTCAATTTCGTAACTGATGAATAATAAGCATGAAATGAAATCACCCTTTTAAATATACCTACCAATATCTTGACCAATGCGATAAACAATCGATATAAAACAATGCAGCATCTCCTTTTTAAATTTGAAGGTAATCTAAAACGCTAGTTCATCCTCATTCATATACGTATACTGTCAGTGGTGTGGCATGAGAAATTTATAATGAATTGACAGGATTATAATAAAAATGATTACATCGAATTTTTTTGTGAAGACAAGTGAAAAACTTGTCCCATGTCCAGAAGCACCATTTGTCCATAGTCATTAAAGATGATGGATGCATTGTCCATCACAAATGAGTTAGGTTTTTATGTTCGCGTTGACAAAAAACTAAACTTTTATCAAGATGAGGAGAAAAGAAGCTTGAAGTAATCTTGTTGATTAGAAAAGGGTTGAATCAATAATAATGTGAAGAGTCAGATCTATAGCACATTTTGTTTATAATAACGATTTCTTCTTATATAATCTATATGATTGCTACTCTATATGAGTTGGTTACATTTTTATTGAAAACTTCCATGAGTGTAATTATTTTAGTAATTTAAATTTTAAATTGCCAAAAGATTGAAAAAAATATGAAATTGGATCGTTTCCTATAGGTAAGTGGTGTGAGCTAGCTAGATTAAAATGAATTGATGGAGGCTGGCCTGGGCCTGGGGCAAATTGCTATCTTAAACTGTAGGACATTTTCAAAACATTCACTGTATACCTAGATTATTCTAGATATATAAAACTTTCAGTTTTTAGGGGTTCCGTAGAATAAATTGAACAGGGAAAACAAGAAAATACATAACACTATGTGTGACTAAATAACGTCTCAGAAGGACCTACTTATGAGTACATTTCAGAGTTATAGTTATAAATATCAAGATTGCTCTCATTCAATTTAAAATTTGAGATTTGCCTTGATAAATATATATCATCAAAATTTAATACAAAGCTACGTTTTTAGAATAATCAGCTTTTCTACTGCTGTTTTGTGTATTGGCATTAGAAAATAATTTGAATAGATATTGTTGCAGTACATATTCGAGACTTATCGGTGCTTAAAATGGCCGCTCATTTTTTTTTCCTTTAATTGTTATCGAGGTCATTAACAGTATTTTAGATTGCTTTTGTCTTCCAACCTTCTCTAATATGGAATATGGAGAAGATGAGTTGACGGGTGGCATGTTATAAATAATGGTAATGTCATTAGAGACTCGACCCAACCCAAAAACAATATCGAAAGAAACAGGCACGAAAAGGAAGAGAGAGTGGTATCAAAGGTTGTTTTTACCTGCATTCACTATACATATTGCATCTTTTTTATTGGTCACTTTATTTGACAATTAAATGTATTCAAATGGTCAATTGTCTCAAAAGAAACATGGACCAAAAGTGCTGATACCCCATATAGCTTGTCACACCATTTGCATGCCTGGACGCTGCATTAACACTGTCTCTCTCTCTCTCTCTCTCTCGCTCCATTGCATTATGGATATGGCACACCAATAAAAATAATAGTAGTAATAGCGTACTTACAAGGCAAGTTTTAATTGCTATCTTGAATGGGACAAGAACAAAAACACAATTCAGCACCATCCTTACACAAGACCACGATTTTTATATCCTTTATGATAGTAATATCAATAAAATTGGTATGTACAATAGCTCCATAATATGTACACTAGAAGCAAGACTTGTCATTTAGATAACAAGGACTTCATTCAAATGTGCAATTATCCAAGTAAATTATGGACATGTAGATTTTTATAGGAACATGCTTTATTTGTATCAACTTATCAAAATCAAATTCTCCCTTTCCCTTTTATTCACCCCAGCTGGCTGAGCAAATTGTAGCAAAAAATATTTTGACAAAAAATAAATCCTGCTTTGCTTTGGATTTAACCTCCAATGCAATTCATCCTTATTTTTTATGATTGCGCTACACGTAAAAATCTGTTTTATAGCTGCATCATCCCCGTCGTCACCAACATGGCATTTTTAGACAACCGCAGCTTACGATAAATCTCGTGTTAATGCTTCAGGGTATGTTGGATTAGATCGTACCTGTAAAAATTATTGCATCATGTGTCACACCCCGTCAATGGATAATATAGATATGAAATGTATGGATGGTTATGGTTGAAAAGGTAGTAGGACTAACGAGTAAAAAAGCCCTGATGACTGCTGCAAGCAATACATTTCACTATAAACCATTTGTGACACCATGTCGTAAAGATAGCTTAATGACGTAATACAATCTAGCAGTTCAAAACTTCCCATTAAAAATATTTTTAAGACAAATTCTCCTAATAAAACACATCACAGTTTCAGTAAATTGTTTAAGAACGTGTTTTCCACCGGGGAAATTCTGAAATGGGGCAAAATGAAGTAAGCCTTTCAAAGACAAAATAAGAGAATTGTGAGCCAGTAGATTTGAAAATGTACGTACAATTCTAGTGAGTAAATTTTTATCTAGAAATATGCTTAACTTTCTGTATCGATCCCCCAAAACATAAGCTTGAAGTTGTAGACAATGCCAATGTTTATGGAGATGGATAAATGATGCTTGACATCATTGTTTCACTATCTTTTTCAAACTATTCAATTTGATATCCTATCCTTATCTGGCAAGGCGAGCGGACAGAAAGAAAGAAGCCTGTGAATGGACGAGTATAAACACAATACTCACTTGATGTGATGCCACATTGAATATTGAATGTAAGCTGTATTCAACTCGTGAATACAATCAACAACACAGAATTGGGGAGAGCGGTGTATCAGTCACAGCATGAATTTTACAAGACTCAAATTGAGACTCTCTCAATCCTTATTGATCTTACACTACTATGAAGAGTGTAGTTTTAAGAGGCTTATGGGCTACGGCTACTTCGAGTGAGTGACACCTTAGGTGATACCTATCAATTCATTCCATCACGATCGGCTCCAGTGTAATGAACTGTCTTGCATGACCCTTGCGTATATCCATTTATATACCTTCAGACTATACGCATTTCTAAAAATAAGCTCATTTCATCCCTCTCGACAGACTTACGATTAACTCAGGTAAATGCATTAAAGGATGAAAGCAAGACTTGCGTAGCGTTTTTTTTACACAGGACCAATTCCTTCTTTAAGTCTCAAGATTCTAATACACCAATGATTGTGAGTATACATTCTTGTGTCGCTGCTGCTGAAGTAAAAAATGGTATTTTTATCACAAAAAATTTCCTTTTACGAACCGTTTTCTGACATATCTTTGCTTCTTCAAGTCCAATTTAGCTCTTAAATTAATACCAAACGTCAACAATTTAGATAACCAACATTTTTCAACTGTTGGCCAGGTCATTGAAACAAAGTTTCGGAATACTTTAAGCGCCTGTATTGTACCGTTAGTCATTTATTAAGGAGCCTAATTGCTGACATGATCATGTCTAATTTTAAGTTTGATACAGGGTGAAAAATGACCGAATCAGGGACAGGGCGATTGGGAATTCCTTTTGATTTTTTTCTGCAGAAGATTTCGTATATTTTGAACAAATGAGTAAGTATTTTTTTAATCCTTTGAGGAAAGCCACTGACCGCGGCAACATGCCCTGACTGAGCTATCACTATCAGTCGGTAACAAACGACATATAACATCAAATACTTATTTGCCAGTAATGGGTTTTACAAGCTGGGAGTTGCTGCGTGTCCATTAAGACAAGAGTGAAGGTGAAAAAATTAGTATGAAAGCTAATGTAAATTTTTGTGTGATTTGCTAATGCTGCTGGTACTAGCTGGTGAGAAAGTGGGTGCCGAAGTAAGAATGAAGAAGGTGTGCAGTGTGCAAATGCAATTTGGCAATTTGCCTGTTTTTTCGATGCTGTCGATTGTCGATGAGAGTTAGCCAGTCAGACTGCCAATAACGATTGATGGTGATTATGATTACGACTATGCTAAGAGTGAGAAGGGGTTAATCTTCACTTTCAGCCAAACTATTTGTATTTCATTTATGCATTACGCACACCATCACCAGAAACGAAACGCAAATTACATAATAATTGGAAGGTGATTTTCTTTCAAGGTCCATCATTAAAATTTTAAAAGATGTATGATGAGTTGGGAGTTGTATTAGANGGAAGGTGATTTTCTTTCAAGGTCCATCATTAAAATTTTAAAAGATGTATGATGAGTTGGGAGTTGTATTAGAACATTTTTCAGCATTACACACGACATTGAAAGTATATTTACGTACCCCATGTTTGTGGGATTCGATTGATTTGCATGTTGAACTGTAAGATTGATTTGTTTGGAGGAAATTATCATAAAACATACACGAGTTGAAAATCGTGAGCATCACTGCAGACTGCATTTAACAATAATAGGGAATAACATTGCAGTTTTGTGGGAAGTCACTGGTTCGTGAGTGGTGATGGTGGCAGTGGTGACTGCTGTGGTTTACTTTTGTTACAATTTGATTTTTCATGCTCTGCATTTATGCATTCCATTTCTAGTTGACGTACACACAACCGAGCTGGACTTAAAACCAGGCATTTCTGAAAACCACATAATTAACTATGTTGGAGCCCACAGCAGCTCTTCTATATTCCAAAATTAATGGCTCAAGTTGGAGCAAGAAATCGACGCAGAACTGAAATACTTTGGTTGTTTCGAATCGGTGGTAAAATAACATGGAAATCTTTTGGTGTTGGTGGCTGTAAGTGCTGCAGTAGTCGCAACATATGGGAATTATTGCAAGTGACAAAGGGTGAAATTTTTATTGGAACGTTAACAACTACTCTTCCACACTCATGTGCACGTATATAATGTTCATTTTCTGGATGCAAATCAAATTCAAAGGGTTGCTTGCTCTTCATGGAGAATGCAGCCGATATTCCAGTGAGCATTGCTCACGTTTTGTGGGGTTTCACAATGGACTCTTTAATAATAATCATGTAAAAGCATGTATGTATCTGTATACATAGTCGTATAGTAGGATTTACATGCACACATTTATTGCCCCATTGCGTTATGGAACGTTGTCACACAGGTGGTTTCAACGACTTTTGATCGACGACTGTTACCAAATATATTTCATCTTTCATTTCACATTTTCAATACAAAACGAATAGAGACGGGCACAATATTCTCGCAAGTGCAAATGCACAGCCAAACCTAAGCCCTTCGTGAGTTTAGCTTTCCTCGCCACTACCTCAGCTTCCTCCACTATTTCTAAGCATTCATCCTCTCCAGTCATTGAAATAACATATATATTCCTTCAATATTCCAATTTCAAGCACATTACCAAACTGGCGTGTTGTGTGGCTAATAGCTTAACCCCATAACCCTTCTCTCTATAGTCCATGCCTTTGCATTGTGTGGTGGATTATGCAACGAAAACGAAAATTGTACAACGCCAGTTAGAGACTTCGCAATAACAAAATCTATGCTACTCTTCGAAAAACGATTCTAGTGCGGTGGTTAGCGGTTAGCTGCTTATCTACATGAAATAAACGAACTTTCTTGCTGAGAAATTCTTTACATGAATGTAAAAAGCCAGTAAAGATTTATCATTTTAAGTGGGCAGCTCTTCAACGCTATACACATCAAAAGCAAAATAACTAGGAAGTTCAGAATCTGTTGAAGCATAGATAAAAATGAGCTTTTTTAGGGTGAACCCAGAAGTCACAAAGGACTCTTTGACTCATTCAAGTCGTGCAAATCACATTAACCAAAGGAGACAGCGAAATAATAAATAATTGTTCCATATTTTTTTCCTTCATTGGTTACTTGAAAGGAACCTGCTTGACCATGTAACGAACAAAATCCGAGATTTTTTCGACAGAGCAACTAACCAAAAGTTTTTAATGCAACTGACGAAGCGAAAAAGGTTTATAGATTGTCAATGCAATATGTTGAATGTTATACACTTATATTCACATGAGCATTACGTAATTTCACTATAATATTGTGATTCCTTCTAGATTGTAGAAAGGGAGGCTATTTTTCTTGTGCAAAGAAAGAAGCGATGTTTGACGAAAAATATTTATTTTTTAGAGAAAATCCAGGATTTATGGGACACGAAATAATCGTGTAAAAGCAGCATCTTCTTCCAAGGTGGTTTTCCTTTTGACTTGGCAGCCTTGCATGGTGGCTCCAATTCATCTTGATCTTTTGAAGCTTCTTGTGCAAGTACATTTTCCTTGTTCAGTCAGATGCGGAGTGGTTCAGGTTTGCTTCTGTCGAGGCATAAAACATGTTCTTATAGATGATAGAAGATGTGCATCGGTTAGTATCATGTATGCGTAGTCTTATGTAGTTGTTTTTACAAACTCAAAAGGATGGAATCAGGAGGGAACCCTACAATAT
This sequence comes from Orchesella villosa, assembly GCA_036850725.1. Classification (NCBI taxonomy): domain Eukaryota; kingdom Metazoa; phylum Arthropoda; class Collembola; order Entomobryomorpha; family Orchesellidae; genus Orchesella; species Orchesella villosa. The sequence continues at coordinate 886 of JAANSM010005088.1, read as the reverse complement.
TCCTTTATAAAGCACTTGATTTACACCATTTGAAAAGAAGTACTGCTTTATCTCGTTTTTTGTGTCATTAACAATTTTTTAGCATCTTATTAATGGAAAATGTGCGTGAACTCATAACTTAATAAAAATATGTCCATTTACATCTTCACCTGCGAACTATACTTCATCTCTTATATATACATCGTATAGTTATAGTTTCATCTTTACATTTAGAAATTACATGTTGCTTTACCCGAAATGAGTTTTTGAAAGGAGCGTGGGAAATGAACAATCTACACATTTTGTAAGTTTCAGCAAAAATGTTTCGAAATGAAAATGAATTAAGAGACCAACTTTAGTGTTGTGTTCTGTAAGCACTAGTAAGCAGGCGTGTTGGTTAAAAGTTCGAGGAAGGCTGAGATCACCTCAGTTGCTTATGCTAACGCTTAAACGCTAACCACACATGTAGATTGTGTTAGAAATATTGCACCTGCAAAGATTAATACTCCAAAGTGCAGCAATGGTGTGATACCGAATGGTTTTGATGGATAACAATTTTATCGCAGATTCATAAACCATGAAATGGTTAATAAATGTAAATTTTTCGTACACAACTGCGAAGGGAGAACAAAGGAATCAGTAAAGTTGTTGAGTTGAGTGTATGTTCTTTCGATTCAAGTTCTCCTCTTGCTTGCTACAGTACCACACTTGAAAAAATATCCAGGATTCTGGTACACTCAACCAATATAATATGGGAAACTTCAGTCCTATATGGAATAGGATGCATGGTTGTCTGCATATTCGTAAAAATGCATTTGTGATATGATAGCGATGAAAATAGTAATTGCTGTGCTGGTGGCAAAGGATTGTGAAAATCCTTATGATAATGTGAAATATTTTTACCAAA
>JAANSM010005087.1:0-10500 GCA_036850725.1 Orchesella villosa | reverse complement strand
TATACTGGAGAAGATTATGACGGAGCAAGTCGGAAGTCAGTATAGTTTGAAAGGGAAGAAGGGGAAGGCTGCATTTAACCAGTTAGTTGTGCTAAATGAATGTATTTTAGGTAAGCAAATTGATTGATCTAGTAACACTGGACTGCTCTTTTCTATATCACGTTTTATACTTTATTGTTTTAAACTTACAATGCTTATAGATGCTGCTAGAAAAATGATGAAGATCCCTATAACTGAAGAAATGCGGGATGAAAATTTAAGCGCGATCCTGGTGAATACAGGGGACAAAGTGAAAAAGTGCTTGAAAAGGTTCAGCTTTAATTAGAGCGATTTGTAACCCTGTAAGTTTACATCTAAGCATGGCATATAGTACTGTTTTATGTTTAGTTGTTGTTTCATTACAGGAAGGCAACTGAAGAATATCAGAGGACGTCGTTGAGGATGAGTCGCATCGTTACCCTGGGTTGTTTATTTAATAATGTCTTTTTTACGAAGCCTTATTCTGTAATTTGTTTTGTTTAGGGTCATTTGACTAATAAAATATACATTTTGATGATCAGTTTACGTAATCTATTCATCGTGCGTAACTTATCAAGCCTAATTATTCTTCAAGCAATCATAATTCAATATAAAAGTCATAAAGCATAGTGAACCGTTATATATCCTTATTGATATCGCATGTAACAAAAAAATCGAGATTCGTACGATATAGAACATCGATGTACTACAAAGGTCGAAAAAGCGGACACTTCGCTATCATATCGCGATCATTTCGATATGAATTGGCGATAATGAGCACATCGTGTCGATGTCGAAAAATCGAATGTCGATATTGTACAGATATCGTATGAATAACGCTTGGTTGCTTGGGATGATTGCTACCAAATATATACAATTTGGCACATCAAACTGTGTAATCTTTACTGCAACCATGTAATCAACAGCAACATACAACATAATTTATCAATCGACAGTAATAATGTAGCAACAAACGGCTAGGAGCCACACTGTTCCACATAAAATCTAAGAATAAGAATTGCATCCTTTCTGGCCTGGCCACTTGCTCAGCAATAAGTAAATTGGGTTAGGTTATATGACTTTGCTTGCAAATTTGCATTAAGATTGATGGGCTACGATGCGGCCGCCGTTTATATAACCCATAACCGTAAAAATATAGTTTTATTGCATGCAAAAATTACAAAACTTTTCCTCCAGCCTCAGCCGACCAAACTTACCACAGCAAAAGCATCAAAGAAGGAAGGCAAGCAACAAGAGAAAAACTTTTTTTTTTGCTGAAGACTATGAGTTTGTGTGGGGCTCAAGTTTGTAAGGTGTAATGTAATGTTGAATGTGTGTGATAGTTTAGTGAACATGCAAAAAAATTGCATGTATGATGCTTTTCCCTTCACTCCGTTCCTCTCGTCGTCTTCCTCCATAAATATGTAGTCGTGGTAAGTGTGCCATTTTCCAATTTTCCAGAGTCTTGCATCCATCTCGTCCAGCCATCAATCCACAATAATACAAGGAGAAAAGCAAGGAAAAAGGAAAGCTAAGGAAAAAGCTTATAGACTCCTCTCAGTCTTCTCTGCTTGCCTGCCTCCATCCATTCCATATAATGTGTGTTATTTTATCAACAACACTACACACAAGACTCGGCACCCGTTCCAGATTCCCGATTTCGGAAGAGGGGATCGATAAACTGAGAAAAAAGCCACAGTGAAAACAGACACACAGGTTCTCTGTGCGGGTGGTACCATGTGCTAGAGAAAGGAGCACAAGAAGCTGGAATGAATGGAAAGGTATCTTCACAGGTTTTTGTTATTATTAAAAGCAAGGTACAAATTAGAGATGATTTCCATTCCCCACTGACTTGTGGATCTGATCTGATCACTAGTCTTCCATCTGAGGAGACCTTTATAGCCTTTTCTTTTTGGACCACTCCAGTGTACACTTTTCATCGTGCTCGTTTTACTTTCATCTAAATGAATCCTTCCTTTCATTACTCCTTCCTCTCTCTCCTATCTTTCTCAACGTGTTCAAAATATAAACCTTTTCTCACTTATCCATGGAACTAATCAGTATTAAGCCTGACTGAAATTTAAACGGGGGAGTAGTGCGTGCTGCGTATTTTTTTTGTTTCAAACATGGATCTGCGAATTGAACTTGATAATAGTACGAAATTTGATTCGGCTGAAAATATTTTGAGTCGGAATGGCTACTACGAGCCGGGAGGATTGATATCGGGGAAAGTGATTGTAATCAATAGAACTTTAAAACCTTTGGATATTCATAAAGGTAAAATGGTATCGTTTTACATATTTTTAAAAAAGTTTTAAAGTCAACACTTCGAGAAAAGTCTTTTTCATATCGTTTCCTATAATATATTCATTTCAGGCCTGGCCATTACGTTCATTGGAAAGGTTTGGGTATGGACCACTGCCTCAGTAGAAATTTTCTTTACTGAAAAAATCGAACTGATTAGAAGTATGCTAAAAGCACACATTACTTTGGTTTTAGTATATCTTAATATCAACTAACAACAAGTCTAACATGATTATTTTTTATGTCTGCTTTTTAATACCTAAAAGGCTTCACAGATTCTGGTCAGAGAAATCCTTCAAAAGCGAGAAATCTTCCTGGGCCACCACAAATCCCTCCAGGCCTGACCACATACAGATTTAACTACCAGTTTCCATTAAGTTTACCAAGTTCGTTTAAGGGACGCTTTGGGAAAGTAGAGTATTATGCTGATGTCAGCCTTTCAACTATTTTATATGAGAAACGTGTCACACTTCCATTTATACTTCTTGCAATTAAAGATTTAAACCTTGACGCGAGTGCGACGCGCTCTGCTAAAATTCTTATTGAGAAACACATTTGCTGCTTCTGTTGCCGGAGTGGTCCTATTCGGCTTAGCTTTTGGGTACCAAGAAAAGGATGCGTTCCAGGGGGATATCTCCAGTTTTGTGTAAAAATTTGGAATTATAGCCCTTTCGATTTACGCAGAGCAACTGTCAGTCTTATTCAGGTACCAATGACTAACATCAGAAACGAGTACTGTGTCATGTTCTTTGTTCAAATGTGATAGTGCTTTTTAAAAACTATTTTTCTAGGAAGCTACAACTATATGTGGGAATAATAGTAGTGGACATAGAAATCAATTAATCCTTAGCTTCGGATCAACCTCAGAGATGGAATCGAAAGTGGTGTGCCGCATGAAAGGGCCTTCAGTGAAAGCAGGAGAGCATAAAATCTGGACCGTAGATAATTTCCCTGTTCCTGTTCCTTCCATCCCGCCTACAAATCTCGAGTCTTTTGGGTGCCTTCAGTACATTACAATTCAATATATTTTGCAGGTACATAAGTTTGTAACACATTATATTAATGCACTTACTTTTACTACAAGATTTATGAAACTTACACAGTCGTTGCAATTTTACATTTTTTGTAGATCAAAGTGAGACCTAGAAAACCCATTCTGAGTTGCTTAAGTACATACTCCAGCATCTACGGGGGAATCCTCAGTGGTTGTGGGTACTGTACCACTATACTCTCAAACTTCCAGCTCGTTACCGCATGAAGATTCCACCACCTGCTTAATAACGGATGAGGAGGATGATGACGAGAACAATGAAGATGATGAGGATGGCGAAGACGATGACGAGGAGGATGATTGCTCTTCATCATCAGATGTATACATGCCCACAAGTGATTCATCGACGGCAATCTGCTCTGGGAGAACGAGTGAGCAAAAACCTTATTCGTCGTAGTACAAATCGACTAGATTCAGCTGCCAGTACAAGTAGTAGTATAAGAGCAGAGCGGAGCAGTTCCTCCGTCAGTTTAAGTATACGGAAACAACCCGAGAATCTTAAAGATACGCGTAAGCAAAGCAACTTACTGTGTATGTTTTGTTTTAATTACCACACGCAGATTGCTTTGTTGAATAATATTAAATGTGCAAGCAAATAAATGCAAACCAAATCATACCACATGGCCTATAATTCATGTTTGTTTTGGATGCAGCTCCACCTTCCTACATGGAAGTTATCACAGGAGGAGCTTCTGTTGCCAAAACGGGACCACCACCAAAATCTCCTAATACTGCATCCCAATCTAATCACGGGAGTCCAAGGTTGTTTGGATCGAAAATACCTGGATTATGATCAAAAGTGTCACCCGCTGCTGCTGTCTCTGTTGTGTCGTCGAAAGTTGAGAGTTTGTGTTTGGAACCTTTGCGGCGGGTGACGACCAAGTCTTCTAATAGTGGTCAGCCATCGTCATTAACTGAAGATATTGAGAGCTGGTTCTGAACATATGACAAAATTAAGAAACATGTGAAATTACCTTGAAGATAATCGTGGCTTTTCATTAAGTGCTTTGCTATTCACGCGATAAGAATAATCCATGTAATTGTTGTGATAAAACAAATTGCAAGCTATATACACTATACATACTATAGGGGATGCTTTCTTCTCAACCTATTTAATATGCTGCGAGCTATATTCAATGCTACGCTACACTCTTACTATATTATATAATATGCAACGGAAAATGAAATGTAAAATTAGTCATAAAGATAAACACACCATGTAATTAATGCATTGTATAAACTGAAATTAAAAACGATCTTGAATATAATTTGTCTGGTTTTCCCCTAATTAATAGGACAGAAAGAGATGAAAAGAAAGTAATACACAATCAAACCCATTCCATATTTAGGTCAGCACTTACTTAAGTACACGTACCTGGGCTGGGGTAACCTGCGACCATTATAAAAATCATGTAGTCGCCGATCACTAATGCTGATGCTGACGAATTCAACGAACGCAACATACAACGGGCATACAAATCTGAAGTTTTGTATTAAATTAAAACGTTCGAATACACAGATTAAAGTTAATTAAAAATTCTTCAGAAAATCCGAATTTTCTAAAATCGAAAGACGCGAGCATTCATGAGCAACAGTTGCAATTTCTTTTGGGTTTATAAAAATAAATCACCGGCTCGTCTAGTTATAATCAACCGGGCTCCCGACTCATTGATTTTGCATAAATTTCTCTAGAATAAGATAAGCAAATGAATATCAAGGTTTCCTTTTATGTTGTGTCTAATCTAATAGTTAATCTACTAATCCACCCAACGAGAAAGTATGTTACATTCCAACTCACCGCAACGTCAACTGGTCATGTTAATCTATTTGAAAATCATAACTCTATTGAACTTATGCTCTCCATTCTTTCATATAATTTTATGTAAAATATGGGTAACTTACTTAATGGCATATATACAATACTTTGATAACACGAAATTTGTACTTAATTATCAAAATCCACTTATGCGACATGCGACTATGGAAAATGTATTATGCAAATGCAAATGAACTTCAGGAAGTAAAAAGTAAATGAAATGTGAGAATAATTGCAATTCGTATGAGATATTCGATATTCTAATTTTGCAGCATGATAAAATGTGGATGCTTATGCTAGGCATGTTTCTCCGTCTACCATCCGATAAAGTCTAGTTAACTTCTTCTTTGTCGTTTAGATAATAGCTAAGCTCCGACTCCGAGTTTACCAACCTATCTTTTCTTTGATTAGAGAGTGATACATGTGAAGATCAAAGTCTGAAAACCTTCGTTTCATTAAAGTTCTCGGTGCGGTGGAACAGGACAGAAATGAAAAATTCAGCATTAGTTTTTATTGTGCAGATGGCAGTTTGTATTTACAAATACCTTCTTTAAAATCAAAAACAAAAAATCAGTCAATCTTGATAATTCGCTGATATTCTAGTTTATTGTCATTTGTTGGCTTTCGTTTCCATTTCCAACAAACGGATAAAGTAAGTTATTTTTTTATCATTTTGGCTCAACAACTCAACTCAATGTATGTCGAATATTGTTGATTGTCAATTGTTGTAGCTGTATCTTTAAGGTTATACTGTTGTTTTAATATTTTATTTTGTTACGGTTTAAAGGTCAATGTGCAGTGGTCTAGGATTCTGGTTGTTGATTGTTCAGGTTCTTGATTCCAGGTAGCGGGTAGCGGAAACTTTGCAGAATTTTTTGGTCTTTTCCGTTTCGTTTTGGGTTTGGTCATCAAACAACAATCAACAATGGGTCGTCGTGGTCGTGGAACTAAGGCCGGCAGAGGCGCCACCAAAAAGACAAACGAAGCTGCTTCTGGAAGGAATACCGGTGGTACTGAGCAAGTAGATAGCAGTGGAGGCAGTCGAGGTCCACGACGTACCAACGTCGCAACTCTTCCTTCTGACCCTTCAAAGAATTTAAGGGCATGCATGATCTGTTCTTTGATTAAGGTATGATGTATGAAGTTTGTTAGTAGTTTGCAAGTTTTGAAAAATGAATCCATGCATTAAAAACATTTCATTGTATCATGATTTTCTCGGGTGGTAGCTTTAAAATGTGTGTTTTTTACTTTGTGTACTAATTAATCCGGAAGTCTGAAGCGGAGTTCGAAAATGAAGGTTGCGATAACTGCGAGAGGTGGTTGAAACTGGCTGGCATTAGAGGTTCCTTAAACAGCTACACAAGTAAAAACTTTGAAGGGTATGATAGTCAGATATTATTGTAGTTTTTAGTATTACTTTTGTGATTTCTCTACATTTTCCCATTATTTATCAAAAGTTTATTTAATTTCAGGATGATAGCCATGATCGAACCTCATAATAGCTGGGTGGCAAAATGGCAAAGGATTGGTAAGTTTTTGTAGTATGGTTATAGTTGTTGCCGATCATAGATACAATATGCTTTACCAGAAGAATCTATTCATTTTAACTTTCATGCGATATACTTCTTTCATTTTAGCTCATCTTAAACCAGGGGTTTACGCAGTTAACGTGAGGGGCGAAGGTAAGTTGATTATCATCCAACCTGAAGCTATTTGAATCATTTTATGTGGTCAGGTTTTTAGTAGTTGTTATGTTGTTCTCATTGGTCTGCAGTTGAAAGATGGGTCAAGGAAGAACTAAAGCAAGTTGGCGATCCCGGAGTGCGGTACTTTAGTCGTGACAAGACTAAACCAACCAATCCTAATGGCGCCAGGCGAAGGAAATCTCGGGGTCGGAACCGTGAGGACAGTGGAGATAGTGGACTGATGGATGAGGAATCCGACAATGTGAGTACTGTTGGAGACCGTAGTGGAGGGGTTTCCGCACAAGAACAAGGGGTACAGTATGGACGAACGACGACTGTGGATGAAGAAGATGAAGAACCTGAAGATCAGGACGAGGATCACCTCCCGCCTGCAGGGGGACGCAATGAGGGTTCAACTAATGACATGACCGAATCTACGCCTTACCGTAGTGGACGTACATTCGATGCGGATTCTTCCAGTGATGATGACGCTGGAAGTGTTTCATCTAAGTCTTCCGGTTGAATTTATTTCTTTGCATTAGGTCTGTATCAATATGTTCTCTGTCAATCTCTATTACTGTCTACAAATGGTTGAGATAAATTCCTAATCATAAGTTAATGCCTACATATTCTTACCATTGTACGAATGTCCTTTGTATTTTTATAAGTGGTTTTTGTATAAATTATAGGTTTGTGACATTTTCATTTTCATATAAAAACTTTGCTAATATACACGTAAACCAATAATTTGTTGTTTTATTTCATACACATGGCACATGCATAGAGTTATTTTGTCCAAATATCATAAACATTTTTGTCTAAAAGCATACCCGAGTTTATAATTATGTTGTGTGTGAGCTCAATTCGACGTGGCATGGCGTATCGATCCTAGCTGATGATGGCAACTCTTGTTTTCCTTAACAACATTGGTTCCTCGTTCAATAGGTACAGGGTAACGGGACAGGTAGGTCTTATATCATACATTTTGGTGAATAATACTGACATGGCATGATTTGTACTCAAGTCAGACTATATTTTGGTTGCAAATAGAACACTTCAAAGGAACATAAGGGCCAACGGAAAAAAATCTCTAATAAGCATTACATTTTTTCAAACGGTTTACTAAAAATGGAGGCTCAGGAAGAGGCGGAGGCAGTTCTAAATGAATTGCATAAAGATCTTATTTCAGAATACCTCCGATTTTCGAAATACCAACAAGAGCAACGATTAAAGTCAATTGACTACTGCTTCACGAAGCTGCTGGCGTTTAAGTAAAAAGGAAATTTACACTTTAGAAATTTAGAAAGTAAACGTCTATACTCATAAAGGTTTTGCCTTTTACTTACAGAATACGGGAAGATGAAACGTATACGGGTGAAGAAGTTAACGCTTTGCTAGATGATCTTCATGACGTAGTGAGAAGTGAAGTTGTAACGGAGCTAAGCGATCTCTCCCACACTAATGCATTACTGTTAAATCAGCTTCTCTTGCAAGCCCAAAACTGGCATCTTACGTTGTCTGCGAATATTGCGGATTTGGAGGATCAGTGAGATTAAAATACTTTTAATCAAATTCATTACATAACGATCTACATTTGATATTACGTAACGATATCTATCTCTCTTGGGTTGAATTCGTTTCAGAGAAAAAATAACCAAGATGAGACAATTGGATGAAGAGTTGAGTAAGGATGGCTTGGCAGGATTCAAGGTTACTGTAAGCAAAGGAAAGAGATTTCAACCTGTGGACGATATGAACGTGGCAACAGCTTTGAAAATGGAAGTGGTCCGTTTAACTGCAGAAAATGATATCTTGAAATCCAAGCTAGAGGCATTTGGCGTACCTGTAAGAAATTTAGCCATTTCTCATTTCTTGTTCATTTCTTCATGACAAATGATATTTATGTTGACATTCATATGTACTTAAATTTATGAAGAAGTGCCAAATATTTAAAAAAAATAAACATAATAATATGCGTCCCGATTCTAGGAAAGCGACGAAGTTTCCCAGAAGAACAAAGAAGCTGCGGCAGAGCAAGCTTCGAAATTGGCAGAGGAATTATCCGTAGCCCAAAATGAAATTGATAGATTGATGGAAATAGTAAAAGCCAAGTCGGAACAGGACGATTCATCCCAACAACAAATGGAAACGGTACATGACGCTATAGAGAAAATGCGAGCTGAGTTGGAGTCTAGCCAACGTATTGCGAACGAGCAAACAGAAAAGTTGCGAAAAGATCTTGAGGCACGAGAAAGTAAATTACGGCAGGTGCAATCTAGCCTCCTCCTAGCAGAGAAGGAACTTGACAAAAAATTTCAAGCAACGGGAGCTTACACAACGATGAAGAAGATATTACAACAGAAAAATTGTCAGATTAAAGCATTACGGAAGAAGTTGGTAAAACTTGGGGCATTAGAAGATGACGAGGTTGGAGATGGGGACAACAACAATAGTGCAGGGGAGGATGATATTTAAGCGAAACAACAATGTAAAATCATTTCCGCAATTTATACGTATTATATGCATAATAATAAACATTCACCAACTACCTTTCACATGCATGCATCCGAAATTACTTTTAAAACGGCGGACCCTTAAGAATATTTGTAGTATATTACTTTACTTATATAATTGCATGCGTTTCGGACAGTTCTCAAATAATGTGATCCTAACGACTTAACAATAACATGATATATTATAATTATGATAAGTTACCTTTTGGTGTCATATCTTGAATTGTAATGGAATAAATCATCATCGCTTCATACGTACATTACAAAACTCTGTTAATCATTCCTCCACGCAATACACTAATTCAATCAATTCTTCGTTTGACAAATTGTTTATTCAATCCTATTTGCCCTACACCTTAGCTTTACTTTACTTCCATAAAACTTATATGCATCTTCAAGAGACAGTTATAGCACTAACCTTTTGGCCATTTTATTTTGTTATTAAAAAATGAGACAGCCTTGCGTGTTCTTATCGTCCTACGCATCAGATGATGCATAAAAATTCTTGCGACCTTGTTGCATGGAATGGAACAAACAACAAATTAGTGGGTGCCTGGTGCCTTTTTATCTTGCTTTTACTTCGTCACAGGATTTGAAACAGGATGGCCCAAATCGGAGTTGATTCAAGTTATCATAATGCTGATGCTCCTAAAAGGCTTTCCACTCAAAAGTGCACGTCATGAGCCGAGCGATAGTTTTGTAATCAGGCTTTTTGTTAGCTGCTTTTATTACCAAGAGCCAAAGCCAAATACTACAAATACTTTTTGCAAAGCCTTATCAATGGGTTTGAAGCAAACGTTTTGGTTGGAAGTTGGAATAGGTTGGTTTATCTGTTATTTTCTTTGCACGGGTTCCGTGTGCTTGTAAATTAAGTTTGTGTGATCAGTAATGGGAATACATAAAAAAATACGACATTAATTTTCACTGCATAATGGTAGGGTTGATAAAAAAGGCTTTTGTTTACTCGACATAAGGCGGTTGGTTTGGTCTTTAATCTAGTACTTACTACTTTTTTATTGTTAGTAGCACTTACAAAACTTTTATGTCCACACCCGCAAATGAAAACAGACGTTCCCGTATTTCCGTACAGTTTTGTTTTTTTGTATTTGTTCA
>JAANSM010005086.1:0-10501 GCA_036850725.1 Orchesella villosa | reverse complement strand
GATTCTTTACTCTTTCCCTTCTTCTCATTTAATTCAATACACAACACCGCTGTACACAATGTTAATGCTAATAACAAAAATAAAAATCTATGCCAATCCATTTTTTATTCACTTTACGTGAAATTATTCAACGATTATCGATAATCACTGATCGATTATTTTACTCTTTTACGGGATTAATAACATCTATTTTACAAATATGGGATACCCGCCATCACGATTTACTCGATGGGTTCGGGTGGTTGCGTTCTAAGTTGGGTTGATTTTCATTGGACACGTAGACACTATTTATTGGGTGTTGGTGTTTAGTCAGAGACACATTTATTCTGTGGAACAAAGTTCGAGAAGTTTGTTTGTGTTTTTGGGGAGATCGTAATTAAATGGTTATCATTCAAAAATTACCTTCATATCCGGGTAAAATATATTATGGAAGATGATAATTTGTGAATTAGCAACAAAAAAAATTGAATGCAGATGCAGCATGACTGGTTGTTTTTTTGAATGTTCGAAAATCACATTGTTCGGGAATGAAATAAATTGAGGATATTTAATTGATACATGAATATGAAGGGTTTGTAGAAGATTTTGAAGCGGGTTCAGTTTATGAAAAGGTTAACAACAATTATTGCCAAGAGAGAAATTGATGATTTCAGTGGTTGTATATACACAAATCATTCAGTAAATTATCGTTTTATGTAACATATGACGCGCGATCTTCGTTTGATATTTTGGACGAGTTAAGTTGGATTCATGTTTCATTTCGGTTGTAAAAATGTTGAATATACATAGTAGCTCTTTGGGAAATACTCAATTCATGTGCGATGTTAGAGTTACGCTTTTTTCGAACACATCCATATATATCTCTTAAAATGCATATACGATCAACATTATTTGTTGTTCAGAAACTTGCAAACACGCGTACCCGTTACTTGGTAACTCCATTATCATCCATTGCATGTGTTTTAAGTGATTTTACTTTTCCTAGTCAACATGCGTTATAGAGGAGTTATCAATGAGTTATAATCAACAAATTAGTTACGAATGATGGGTGAGTTATGGGTAAGTTATGTATGCGTTATGGATGAGTTATGGATGAGTTATGGATGCGTCAAACATGGGTTAGTAACATGTAAAAATTGAGTTTAGTCTGAATCAAATCTTATAAATAATTTCAGAAAAGAGTCAAAATAACTCAATCGACAGGTGAGTGTACAATTAATATTCCGTTTGCAGATTTATATGAACTCCACCCAAACCTAAAGCAGACTAACATTTGATTCTAAACTGTATAATTTATCAGTTTTTAGTTGAACGCAATATTCTTACATTACCCCCTCCTGTCGTTTGCTTTTTAGGCTGTAACAAGGATAATAGACGATCCCAAAATGTGTGATTTAAATCTTCAGTTAGTGTAAATTAAAAGATTTCAATTTCAGTACGTAAAATCTTAGTGTAAATTGATGTTTAATATAAATTGTATTGAAATAAAAGACGTGGGAGTATAGGATATGTACCATTATAAGGGTAACAGCCAAAAGTAAATATGATTTACGCTTGAAACATATTATTTATAGAAATCAGAACATTGTATTAAAGTTAACTGTGAATGATATAAAAAATAGCAAGTCATTCGAATAATTGTGAAGGTCATAAAGTGGAGTAAAATTGACTTTTCCGCATTTTTATGACGATTCAATTATCATAAATTAGATAAATCGCGAAATGTACAGTAGGGAAAGGGTTTAATATTAGGAACGACCTGCGACAAGGTACAAGATCATATTGCGCACGATGTGAATAACAAGTTGCTAAGCAAGTTAAAATTCGTAAACGAACTCAACAAAGGAGCGGAAAGTTATATGCTTTATAATTGTTATAAAAACTAATTTGAAATAACGAAAAAATAAAGCTGTTAACGGTGTTACTGAAAATTCGAGGACATAAATTAGAAGGTTTTTTTACACAAGCGTACAGACAAACATGATAAACAGGTAAAGTACGATTGGTTAATGATAGTTCTTAAAAATTGACTATATTTAAATATCTCACGATATGGCATAAAACTGGTATGAACACAATTCGTATTAATTTTGTTAAAGAAACCTTGGTTCCCGGGTGTATCAAGGTTACGTTAAGTAAACAAATATGTGAAATAATTTAAAGGTAATAATTTGTTAAAGAATTTTTCATGAATCAATCGAACCTGTTGTGAACTAACATAAAAATTTATATATAAAAGTGAATGAGTGGTATGATAATATATATATAAAATTGTTATAAGTAAATGAAGATTTATTTGATTTTAGGAAAGTGGCTAGGTCCCTAATGAGATAAGAACCTCCGTCATGTTGATTGGCATTCGAGATCATAGATTCTGTGAGCACAAAGATGTATGCATACAATACATATTTTGGTGTTGTGCAAAGATTATGTTACTGAGTGCATGAAACAGGAATTGAAGGTAGCAAATAAACTTTCACTTTTCTTACGAACGCGTGTGTTAAAATGCATGGGGTCTATTTTTTGTTGTATAATACGCATGAATATTGGATGGGTATATGCGTGTATTTGAGAACGGTCAAGTGAGTCCCTTTTACTTTTGAGACGAAATTTTATTAGTAGTATCGTTAGTTGGGTGTCTGCTACTGCTTCTGCTCGTTACGGCTGTTAATGTTATACGATGTGAAATGTGTTCAACATATTACAGAATTTCTGCTTAAAATATTATATCGGTTAAGCAACTCTGGATTCGGATTATTAATATTCACCATGGTTCTTACTAAACACTTCACTTTATCGTGCCATACTTTTTACATTACAAATTTATTTGCCAGTACTGCGCTTATCATCATACTATTTTCAAGTGAGTTTACCTACCAGTTTTTTATTTTTATTATTCGCAGGGTTCAACAAATATTATTTACACCTCGCCTGGACAAAGTTGCGTTTTGTGAAATTCGATTTTTACATGCGTCTTTATAAAACTTACGTTTACGTTCCGTTTACGAAGCTTACGTTCCGCAATATAGTCCTGATTGTACCACACCTGTGCTGTTTTAATTTTTCAGATTATAAATTTACTTTTTAAATAACAGTTGATTACGCTTAAAGTTTGAATTAATTTTTATAACACACTTGTTCTTGTTGTGAAAAATATTTACTCAAAACCCTATTTGTTAGTCTTTCATAAACGTTCTAAAAACGATAATGGTCCAATTCACGAGGTAGTGTATCCTCGTATCGTTACATAAAATTGGTTACCAACTTAAATCGACGTTTTTGCTCATTTAATTTTGTAAGCCTTTCTTCCTACCCTTGCCATAGTAAAATATTTGTAATAGTTTACAATGGTTTGGTATGCTAGTAAGATATGTTACGATACTAAGATACGCAGATTTACAACGATCTCGTGAATTGGACCAATGATTCAATTTTGGTCGTGTTATAATTTGTTGGTATTCCAGTTTTAGTGTAATTTTTACGCGTATTAACGCACTAAATTCATGTATATTTTTTCAATTAAATTATTCTCGAATCTTAACGTATTGTTTTTTTACAAATCTCGATTCCTTCAATATTTTTTCCTAATTTGTTCGAAAAACGAGAATGAAATTCCTTTGAATTTTTTCCAGACATGTTGTAAATTGTTTTTAAATTATCCCATTTATTGTTCATGATGTTTTAATGTTCATGGATACCATTTACCTTATTTATGCAATTAGTGAATAAAAATATCTGAATTCATAATTTTTTGGCAAATCTTAATTCATTCAATCTCACGAGTAATTTAATTTAAATGCAGAATTTTATTAAAATACTTGGCAGTCGTGCGTCTAAATAATTTAGAAGCATTTTATCACGTCATAAATCGTGCGTAAAATAATGCAACAAAACTAAAATATTTTCACGTATAAACGCGAGTTTCTCATATAATGGGTAGACAATAGATAGAGGAGTTTGATATTTATGACCCATGATGAATCATGATCATGGTGAATAGAAGGGAATAACGAGTTGTCCCCAGAACACAATTCGTTAATATATGAATGGTATTTGACATTCACGTAATGTGAGTTTTCCCGTCCAGTAAAAGGAAACTGCCCTAAATATTAGTGAGGGAATGGTGTGAAGATACGGTAACAATAGAAACCGGTTTTAAGTCAAGTCAAAATATTACGGGATTCTCACGGGAGACCCTTTCTCTTGATGCGCAATTGTTATTCTAGTTTTTGAAAAACCTTGTGAAAAAATGTTGTCATGGAAAAATTTCAGATGGGTCAGAAGGAGCATTGGGGAATAACATTCAGGAGTGCCACAATCACAAGGAGAGTGCAGCAACCACGTGGTCCATGCCATTCATAAGACTGGGGAATAAACGCTATTACGTTGGTCAGTACTTCAAGGTAAACCTGTTCTCCTTACTCATTTCAATGAAAAATTCCACTGAACCGTTGTTAAATAGGAAGGTAATTTAACATTGTGAAAAAATTCCATCGACGTTCTTGAATAGAATAAAATGCGTATTGTGTAAAAATTGCAGGCAAACTGGTATAGATCTCACCAGTTTTGTGTATCGCATGGAATGCGTTTGGCAAGCATCGAGTCAAAAGACGAGAATGTAGGTTTAGAAAAGCATATAAACGAGATAGGTTTAGGTCACGAGCATTTCTGGACTTTCAGGGACTGATCAAGCTGAAGAAGGTTCTTTCGTGTGGTTTGGAAATGGTAAACCAATAACATTCACTAACTGGAATGCTGGAGAGCCTAATAATTTCAAGTACGAGAATGGTGAAGAGGAACACTGTCTTGAGTTATGGAATCGGGATGGAAAAGGGCTCAAGTGGAATGATACGCCTTGCTCCTTCGAAACTTTATTTCGTCTGTGAAATTTAGTTATTCAACATTACAAATTATTTTTTAGACTTTTTTTACAACTTAGCAACATTATGTAATAAACAAAATTCATTAATTATTTTGCTTTTTATTCATTCACAATATTTGCATATTTGATTCACCTTTTGCGTAATATACCCTCACATTACATCTTAATTACTTGATGCACATGCAATTTTCTATCATCTTCGGAAAGTAATTAAGTATTTTCAACTGTTAGTTTGCATCTGGAAACTCATGAAACCTGTTACTCCAACGTCTTAAAACTATTATTCACAAACGGGTGGACGTTTAGAGCGTTACCAGGCAATATCTAGCATTCCAAAAAATTTTAATCACAAATTATATGCACCATGACAACATGTATTCATGACAACAATTTCATCATTTCATTATATTTAAGTTTAAGGTTAGAATATATTAACAGGTGGATATGAGGGGCGGACCACACAAACATGATACGTTTCACTAGTGATACAAATAAAAAGTTTTGAAATTCTCTTTTGGGATTGGGATTTGATAATCTTAAATATTTTTTAATTAACTAATTTTTTACCTAACAGCTTTTATAATTACTATTTTGAGTGCATTTATTTTACATGTTTCGTTTCTAGTAACAAGATAACTAAGTTGGTTATTCTAACTTTAATAATCAAAAACTTAATATAATCAATTCATTTGAAACAATTTATTTAAATTCCTAAATTTAAACCAAATTTTTAACATTAATTAGATTAATTCTTTTCGTAAATTATTTACTTAAAACATCATAAGGTATTAAAAAGTTTTAGAATAATTTTTTGTATAGCATTATGGGGTGTTTTGTCATAAATTGTACAATTACTAAAAGTATATTTATATCGATTTTGATGCAATAAATCGAAAAAATATGAGTTTGAACTAAAAAAGTGTTGGTATAAATGCAAATTAGATAAAAAGAATTGGTGTAAAGACGGACAAACGAAAAGTATAAATGATGAGTAAAAGACGGGAATTAAGGTGAATAAATAAATAAAAAAGGGAATAAAAAGTATATATGGGAGTGTATGTTGTAATAGCAACGGTTGTGTGATATAATGAGAGTATATAGTGTAAAACCCGTTCGTGAACTTGATCGGTAGTAAATGGTGTCGGAAGAAGTGTAGATGTAAGCGTGGTATATGGTGTGTTCTAAAATTAACTCTCGAGTAAAAAACGATTTGTGATGTTTAGTTGGTTAGGAAAAAGGTTGTGAGATGCTGGGATCCGGGGATCGTGTAGCATATTGGTAGTATTGAAAGTATGGTTGGTGTGATTTTGAGGAATCCGGATTGAATTGAAACGATTGTTTGTAGTAAAAAAAATGAATGTTGTAGTAGTGATAATTCTTTAGTGGTTTGGATGGTTGGATTTAGTGTAATATCCCTTTTCCCCGAAACGAAATAAAAGTGATCAGTTGAAAAAACTTGAGACCCGGAGGAATATTCCAACGGGATATTCCAACAAGACTGATTTTCTCTCTCTGCCATTAATAAAAATATTACTAGTTTTTAATTTACATGAGTGATTAATCGCAGGATGAGTGGAAGGACTTATCCGAGTTATGACGGGTTCAACCCCACCGCTCGAGTTATTAGTTTTCTCACCTCCTCACGGTTCGCTTTAGCCTTTACACTATTACTTGTTCTATCACCAATCCTTATCGACAACGTTCAAGCTGCTAAGGAAAAGGACGTCATCGAGGATGTTAACGGAAAGGAAATGCAGAAACTCATCGAGGAAAAGGACTACGTCGCCGTCGTCTGGTGTGAGTTACATTTATTTTTTTTACCATTTTAGTTTATCAGTTTCCTGTTTCTATAGTTACACACGTAACATACTTACATCACATATGTCCCGATTTATAAATAGAAAATCGGAACACTCATGCATCCAACCCATTCTTTTTCACAATGCTGTACATTTTTTTTTATCTCAAGTCACTCACTTTTTTATGCCGACTCGTCAAACCAACCTACCTCGGGATTAACACACAAAAACAGCTCTTTCGAACCATGTCGTCCCGTTTCTCTGGGATATCACGCTTAACAACCCAGCCTCTTTTTATTTCAACCTTTTTTTTCAAGTTCAAGGTCGCTCATCTTATTACACACCAACCAATTTTACAATCCCCTTTACTTCGTTTTAAATTGCTGGTCGCCTAATTACTTTTTTACAATTTACCCTAATCACATGACGACAACCATTGAGCGACAGATTTAATTAAATTTTTGTTATTTTCCGTTACAATTTGTTTGGAATTTTAAACTAGCTCATGATTTTCTATATTTCTGGCGTCTAGAATTTAAGGTCATGTTGTTAAAGTATTCGAGTAAACTGTTTAATAGGTTGGAGAAGCGTATCTAGGAAACAAAATATAAAATGATAAGAAGATAAATTGGTTATTGACAAGATGATAGGTTAAGTGGATTATAACGACCTTGGAACACTGAACTGAATTGAAAATGCAATATATAGCGACCACCACGTCCGTCCCACGTCATAACTGTCATCAAAAGGATTTTCCCCACGCATAAATCATTTTTTATATCTCAGGCATGACTCATTCACTCATTTATGCACTACACCCACCCATATACACAAACATCCTATAGATTGCTAGTATATGAATTATATGAATACTTCAAAATACCCTAAGGCTTATATTCTTAACAAAAACTTGACCCTAACTATTACGTTAAATTAGAAAATTCATTTAAAAGTTTTTGCACATAATTGTAGACGTTCGGCGAAAAACGATTTTATTTTATTTAAAAAAATAATTTGAGGAATTGTAACTACGCGCAAATATATTTTCCCGAATTTAATTGTAAAACAGAAAATGTTATTCTCGGCCTTTTCAGTTACACCTCATTATAGCTTTTTTCTTGATAATCATTTCCTTGTTTAAATAAAATTTGTCAGTTGGATGAAAATTAGTAATTCCCCAGGGAGTATTTCACCGCAGATCCACAATTGGGATAAAAATTGAAATAGGTGCTAAAAAATGTTAACGATTGAACAGATACGAAAAACTGTCCAAAATGCGACCAAGTATTGGCTGAACTGGAAAAGATTGATGACGAAACGGACAATCTTTGGTGTACATTTTGTGAAGATTCAAGATAAGCGGGCAGCGAAGCTGCACGGTATCACGAACTTCCCACACCTTGTTTACTACCGTAATAAGGAACCTGCCACCTTTGAAGGTGATCTGGAAAATGAGGAACAGGTAATAACATCACTAACATCAATCAAATTCACCTTAAAAACAAGGTTAGCGTAACCAGCATGGATAATTTCAGGTGCTTGAGTTCCTGTACGAGCCTTGACGCGATGGACAGCCCAGACAGGATCGAAGAGGTAAACGCAAAAATCTTGGACAAAATCGTTAAGGAAGAGGACTACGTTGCCGTTCTCTTCTGTAAGTTTAAAAACATAGCTTCAACTATATAAACGTCCGCTTTCCAATGCAATTGACAATGTGGCCATATGCAAATATATTTTACATGTGATTTCACGCTTATTAAACAAGTGTCTTCGGTGTCAAGATTTTTTAATGCTTTTATAAACATGATCAACACGAAAAATTCCAATTAAAAAAATGTTTCCTACAAATTTACAATAAAAGAAATCACTTTCATGCAACATAAACCACAAAATGACAATAAAAAAGTTAAACATGATGTTGGATTTGTGTGTAATAGGCAGATCACCAGCGTCATGTCGGGAGAAAAGTAAGTATCTAAGTTGTTCACGGGTAATTTAATACACACTTCCGTAGTCATTTGTATCGTGTCGTTATACAAAACATTCACATGATACATTTTATTAGAACCACCACTATCTGCACATAACAGTTTCAAATGAGCTTTTCTAATTTTGCTTATCGTTGCTATCGTTAATTTTTAGCGATAATTTGATAGAATGCAAAAAAATGTTTTTAAACGCCCAAGTTAAAAAAACTTGTTTCAAACTTGCTAAATTTCAAATGAGAAAGTCTCAGCGGGTTACTGTAAAAGTGCAGATTGTGCGTGTTGGGTTATTCCACCTCTACATGCAAGTAGGCGCGTTATTAAAGTAGGCGTTAATCGTTGGTTTTTTTGTTAATAACATTTGTGTTAATAACATTTGCGTCTAGATTTTGTAATAACAATCGTGCTTGATATAAATTAGACTAATCCTCAAATTACCCCCGAAGGTAAAGATTAGTAAAGTAAGAAAAATATTTGCAGACGCCCCTGACTGCCGAAAATGCGAGAAAGCGTTAAGGGAGCTTGAGAATATTGATGACGAAGCTGACGAGCTTGGAATCGCGTTTGTCAAGATCAACGATGATGAATTAGCTGATGAATATAATTTGGATATTTTACCTGCGCTTGTTTACTACCGTAACCAANAGCTTGGAATCGCGTTTGTCAAGATCAACGATGATGAATTAGCTGATGAATATAATTTGGATATTTTACCTGCGCTTGTTTACTACCGTAACCAAATCCCAATTGTTTTTGATGGGGACTTGACCAAGGAGGAGGAGGTCCTTGAGTGGATCATTGGAAATAAGTCCACTGGAGATGAGGATGATGATAATGAAATTGAGAGTGTCAGCGCTAAGGCACTCTGGACACTTGTCGAGTCCGTTGATCATCTTGCTGTCTTGTTTGGTAAGTTGCCTCAACGTCCTATCCCAAAGAATATTTGTGCTATGCAACTACGGTTGCGTTGCCATGAAAATTGATGTATCGTAAATGCGTGATAATAAATTTGAAATTGGACTAAATAAAATCTATCTGCGTTTGTTGACTAAATAGTGGACCAGTCAGCGTTGTCTGAGCAGGTTCTTCGTGAGCTTGAGCAAATTGATGACGAGTGCGCCCACCAAGACATCCAGTTTGTGAAGACGGACGACAGGAAGGCAGCAAAGGATTGGGGTATTGATGATACCCCATCTGTAGTTTATTTTGAAAACAATATCCCAAATGTGTTCGATGGAGACCTCCGGGATGAACAGGAAGTCCTCAGGTGGTTGCTCCACCAGAAGGAGTCCGATGAAATCGAGGATGTCACTTCTGAAATGCTTGACAGACTCATCAGAGAAACTAAACATCTTGCCGTTCTCTTCTGTAAGTGATAAAAAATGACCAAGATGTATTTGAGCAAAACCAGTTGATTGATTTTGAATGGTTTGCAGACGATGAGGACGGTGATGAGAGTGAGCAAGTTCTTGCAGAGCTTGAGAACATTGACGATGAGTGTGACGCCAAGGGAATCGCGTTCGTTAAGATTGATGATATCAAGGAGGCTGCTGAATACGGAATTGAGGATACCCCAACGTGAGTGCAATTCCACGTACATTTTTACATTACATTAGTGCCACAATAAAGATTACACGTTTCTATTTGCAGCCTGGTGTACTTTGAGAACTCGATCCCAAGTATTTTCGAAGGTGATTTGAAGAAGGAAGACCAGGTTCTGAAGTGGCTTACTGAACAGATGGAGTCTGATGAAATTGAAGAGGTCACTGATGAAATGCTCAACATGCTCATCAACCAGAATCAGCAACTTGGAGTTGTTTTCTGTAAGTTTTACA
>JAANSM010005085.1:0-10501 GCA_036850725.1 Orchesella villosa | reverse complement strand
ACAGCTAAGCCAAACCCAGACAAACCAAACAAAAACTGAGCTCCATCCATGAAAGAGGAATGCTTCATCATCAACCAAAATCTTATATAAACTACAACTCATCATTATCATCATCCCCCAACAAACCAAGCAAATCCTTCAGCAATCCAGCTTTCCCCTTGCAACAACATTCACTTCACATTTTCCACTTTTCGTTTTGCTTCACATTTCAGTTTCAGCTATGCTCACTGTATCAAGCAACAACCCTCGAAAAAAGTTGTTCTCTCCTTTATTCATGTTCACAGCTCAAAACTAAATGTGTATACATCCCTATATAATCCTTTTTGTTATAAAAGAAGTAGCTGTACTACGCTACACCAACGTACATAAAATCTATATACTTCTTGTACAAAAAAATGTATGTGTTAACTAAACTCTCATGCAATAAGATTGGTCCTTGCAATTGGCAGCAGGGTGAGTTTGGAGTACTATAAGCCAACTGGCGAATAACAACTATCGCTCATCAGCATCAACATAACCACACCACGTCATGTCAACTCTCCTGCCGTAAACCAAACTACCCATTATACACATTTATCTTTCACAAAAATATACATTACGTGAATTCATTATCCCACTGCCGCCGCATATGCATGTTGTGTTTCAAAGAAAATGAATTGATCGAACCGAGCACACACAATATATATGTTTCGTTAGACGAACAACATGAATGCTTGCAAGGGTGAGTGAGTGTGGTGTGGTGAAGAAAAAGGACATGCAATAGAAAGCTTCTCTGATACTCTCTTACATTGACATGTATTTTACTGGTAGTCCGAACTGGGCACTCTGCGAGCTTTCAGGTAGGTAGAAAAGCTGTCAAGTTGCAGAGAAACTCTCAAATCCCTCTGCATTTTACTGTCAATGTCAATATGGAATGCATTAACAAAGCCCCTTTTTTCAAAGCCATGTCACATAAAAATGAAACTGGGATGGTATTAAAAAAGCTCTTTCTCTTCCTTTTACATTAAGGTAAATGCGTTGTCCATTCCATACAAGAATCGCATGCAATATTACCTGCATGCTCACAGTGTTCAAAATATTTTGTTGAATCAAGTTTCCTATACCTGGTGCATCTAGTTGTGCTTTGGCTTATCTGCAACTACATTTCGGTATTATAGTACATTGAGCTCATTCGCTAATGCTACCTTCAGGCAAATTATGCTAATGAAAGTTCGTTTGCAAGGCAAGTATAAGAAAAACCTTTTAAAGCATGCCTTCAAATGAAAAGTCAGCATGAAATGGAATGAGACTGCTTATGCTTGAATGGTAATTATTTACATACATATTTTAACATTTATTCATGTGTTCGTTGCATGTGTGTAATTACGTATATTTTATATAACATTCGTTTTTTATCGTATTGAGTTGCTTTTCTTGTTCTTTATGGACTGCGACTGCAGGTTGAGTGACTAATACATATTATTATCCCATTGAATTGAACATGGTATACGTAAATGATGATTTGCTGCATTGCCTATAAGAATACTTTTGTGTATTCAGTGTTTTCTGATGAGTGACTATGCATTTATATATGTATACATACGTACGTTATGTTGATTAGGTATGATTTGGCGTGGTTGCTGTTGCTGGTTTAACAAAACAACAATGCAATCAAATATTTTGCTCCAACTGGCTTTTTTCTTGGCTTTGGGGTGTTGCTTGAAATGATGACATGGATTAGGAGCTCCTATAATATTTATGCTTTCAAGCTTTTACCGATCCGTGCCTGTGCAATTGGTTTGTCTATCACGAGAGTGTGGGGTTCACTGTGAGAGCAGCAGAAGGATTTTATAATACATGCATTTTTTATTAGTTTTGTGTCAGCCGATATGAACACACTTGAATTAGTCAGCTCTTATCGTAAGTAAGTAGTATATGGTGTGGTGTAGCGGATTCAATGCTAGGAACAATGCTGAATACATGAAGCACATTGTACTTTCTGTTTGTGAGTGTAGGAGTATACAAAAATTTTTATGCGATCTGATACAATTCAACTAATAAGAAATAACGCTTATATAGGCTTGCTTTTGCTTAGTAAATACATGACTGTCTTATTTAGTATCAGCCGTGAGTTACTTTCGCTTGTGGTGACTGATTAGAAATGTTCAATTCATTATGCAGTAGCTGTGGGTGTACTCAGTAGTCAGTAGTAGTCATCAAATGATAGAAAAGAAATACACATTTCGTACGAGCACGTTTCATTATATTACAAAGTGCATGCATACATTTGGCATCCACGGTATGGTTTCGACCGAGTTCTAAATATTATGATTAATGAACTACCTTTCAAAATGTATATCAATCATGTAATTATGAAATGAAGTGAAAGAACGTCGGCTTTAATCAAGAAATATGGAGCTGAAAACTTCATGGGTTTGGTTTTCACTAAAGGATGCATGACCAGCCAATTTAGTATGTGGATGGACAATGTGTGATATGCACAAGCTAGTAGTATCTTCCAGTGAGTTTTAGCATGAGACGAAGACGGGAATTATATTTCGGAGTATTGGTATTGGCTATCAAATGAGTGATGTTTTAGCACATGGGGACAACTTACAAACATTTTCTTTCTAAGAACTGTTTTAAGGTATTACGGAGAAAGAGGACGCTGACACTGCCAATGCATCCTTTGCCAAAAATACGTCGGCTCTGATATTGGAAGTTTAGATAACTACTTGCATCACAGTCATTCCCCCATGATCAACTCATTAATTTGAAACCCAAATTTAAACTTACGAATTGTAAAGTACAATTTTTTCAACATTCTCCGTGAAAAAAGACAACCATAAACCCCGTTTTTTGTCCTCTTATTTGTGAGGAAGCAAATTGACAGGTGTGTCGAACCAGCAATACTAGGTCTCTATACAGTCTCCAGACGCCGTAGTAATAATAAAACAGCATAAAACTAAACTATACTACCAAACCAACTACTAGAGCGTATACTTAAGGTCTGTAGTGTATTGTTTCCTGAACCTTCCTTATAGGAACCAGGAGTTTAAAGTTGGGGAAGCCAGTAATAAAATCATTTTTCACCCTTCAAATTTCCAAAATTACATCTTCATCCTAGCTCTCAGGACAAATAGAAAGAAGTGAGATAAACTACTTATACTTGTGTACCGCTGAGGGTAGAATGATGTTACTTTGAAGGATCCGTGGTGGTGTATGTTTTGGGTGCACACAACATAACCATAACATGTATTATATTACACATGTCTCACATCAATATCTGCTCAAGTGCTGGAGAAACACATGTCAAAGAAATTTTACAAACAACATGTTAAACGTTTTACAACCTGTTGTTCAACGCATCAAAATGAATATCTTCTTGATGATTATAGGTTTTTTGTATGCTTGTAAGAAAGAAAGATGTAACAAGAAAGGATTCCCCTATCTAATTCTTATTCCAGTTCCCCAACATAATCATCTTCCGATGATGTTACTTGGGGATCTCAATATGAATATGAATCGCATGCAAGCAGCATTCATCTTCAAGCCACAGACACATCATTCATCTTCTATTTCATTCCTCATCATCACACAGATTTTGTTCATATTTGATATTCATTCTTAAGATTCAGCAGAGCATGCATACATCGTCGTGTGTATGCTACACATACAAAAGAGCGAACGAATCTTTATCTCATCATCCCCATAATTTTACTTGATCCAATCCCGCATGCATCTCATAAAATTCAATCTTATTTCCTCTTGTCCACATCTATCAGTCTATCTGCTGGAGAAGAAGAGCAACAAGCTAAAAAAAGAAACCTAAAAGTACGCCTTCCCTCGTACATTTCATCACAACACAATCAGAAATGAATTTCGTGACTCTGGTTTTAGTACACGCTACGTTACTCATCAAATCTCATCTATTTCTAAATTTCTTTATGTGTACGCACGTCTGCATTTCTCAATCTTTCCCTTCCTTTTCTTTCCTTACAGAAATACGGATGAAAGGAATATGGATTTGATAGCATAGCTCGTACCTTTTAATACATTCATAACTTTTGTCGCTGAATTATCCGCTTTGAGAATTATTATTAAGACTTTACAACAGAGCCCATACATGAAACATTGAAGCTGCCAGCCACCACCATATTACTGTTTTGAGTACATGCTGTACCGTTACAATCGATACGAAATGAAATACATTTTCTGTGAAACGACCTGCCCATTATATACTACTGCTGCTGTAAAACATTACATATATCCTTCATTAACCTTCTTAAAACACTCAAATATCTTAAAATATGTAATTCTGGAGTTTGGAATAAAGGGAATAAAGTCCAAATTTTAGTAAAAGACGATATAGCCAATGGAAACTTATGACCACGTAAATGATGCATTCTGTCTACAAGATGTCAATCAATTTAAAGGAGGTGGAGGCTTTGCATCCAGCAAATGCGGTTTTGCTGTCTTACATAACACTTTGTCTATTAATGCGGTATGGTGATGACAAGGCAAACCAACTTAGGGGTTGCTTTTCTTCCGGTATTACGAACAAGTTCCGTCTCAACCAAAGCTGCAAATTGTACATTCCACAAAACGTAATATGAAGACAAAAGCAACTCATGGGCGGAAATACTGAAGCAACCCACAGGATTAATTCAGAAGTATATTGACAGTCGACATGATTTTGTAGGATTTAATTTGTCTCATAAATAATCCAGAGGAATAATTAGGAAACTTGAAAAGGTAGTGATGTAACCAACATTGCCAATTATACAAAAAATATTTCTACGATTATGTAAACCTTTATTACTGAAAATGTGGATGACGTTTTTTATCCTAACCTATGCATTTGTGATAACACTAAACTATGCATTTGTGGACAGACAAACAGAACAAATTACCCAAGATTACAGCAGACATACCAAGCTTATTCCTTTACACAGGAAAAGTAGAGGGTATCGTGCCGCAAACGACCAGAGATACTCTATCTGTGAAAAGTGCGAAGATCCCAGCAATCTACCAAGCTCACAGAAAGAGTGTTATTTGCTTGACAAAAGGAGAAATGCAAAGGATGAGAAACGAAGACAGGGTTGAAACTAACACATTCTGCGTCCGCTCTGCTATAGTTTAAGCAAAAGCTTTCATGTTTAAAGACCAAGTAACCTTCCAAGCAAGAACTGTATTCAACTTGGATGGTTTCTTTCTTCCCCAGTCAACCAAGCTGACTCGACTGCAGTTGAAGAGCAACAGCAACGAGCACAGAAATATCAAAGTAACGAAAATGCTGTACTACGTACGTATACACTAAAACTCACATACACGCACGTATATCGCAGTGTATACCCATCTGCCTCAGATATCATGAATAATGTTGCATTGGGAAAACGCTCCTGGGGAGCAAAAAAACGAATGGATTTTACGCACTCTTTTCTTGCTTAGAAAATGTGCGTACATATATCCTTTACGTTCTCCTTCATGAGTGCAGTAGGTACGTCGGTACGTTCCTTGTCAGTGTCAGTACATCAACCTATAGCCGTGATATGTACATATTATATAGGTAACTTTTTTTCTTGTGTTATGTTGTGCATTGTACCTGAAGCCAGCCGTGTTTCATGTGTTTTGTCTCATCATCACGTTGTACACAGTTAAAATTTTACTGACTTCAGCAGCGAGTACCACCACCACCAATGCACCTCCACTGATAGTTTAGCCCAGTTGACTCAACACTCCCCCACTGCATAACTTATTTTTCATCAGAGTTGACGAAAAAAAGTGTTTTTGTACATAACCAAACTGTTCGCACACTGCTACAGTTAGCTTTCTTCCACAAAGGCTGGTTTTAAAATACCAAATTCGTATTCGCCTAACACGCGATAAGATATGCTTTACTCATAGAAAAAAGTGACGCCAACCAAAGTCGAATTTAATTTAATTTCGCGATACAAGTAAACTAAAAATGACTGAAAACTCCAACTGGAAGCCGAAACGAATAAGGAAATTCGTAAAATTGTTTTATTGGAACGAAAAACTGAAACACAGTTTCTCCCAAGTCCAGAGCTGAAACGCACATCAGACTTTGCTTCTCATCGAAACAAAACAGAAAATGGGATGAACGAACGGAGATGCGAAAGAAGGGGAAGGGAAGCTTTTTTATATATATTTTCTCTGCTGTAGATTCTCTGATATCCGACGTCAGTTTTCTGTCTGATATAAGATGAGCTGGAAAGGCTTTGTTTTCTCATAGCTCAATATACTGAGTAACTTATACTTACTATTTTGTAATACACATATATTTTGTACTTTACCTCAGGTACAAAAACCTTAGAAAAATACATAACAACGGTTCCATACTCTCATTTTTCCGACCTTGCCTACCTTTCCCATATAACGCATCTGTTATAATGGGGCCTCATAGTGGATATATGAAACGTAAGGAGCAACCTGTAAGAGTAGTAAAGTTATAGACGAGACGACAAATAATATTTTTTGTGTGCTACAACACAATGCATATTGGAGCTCTCAAGGAATAAAAGGCAAGGAAATGTAAGAGGGTATAGAATAATGATGCGCTTTTAGTTGGCATCAAATCCTCGTCCATAATTTATGTGCTGTTGCACTTATACCAAGAGAGAGAGATGCACCAGGAATGGAGTGGAATTAGAGACATCGAGATTCTCTTCTAACATATTTACCTTTGGAAAAAGGGATGGAAAAAGAAAAATGAACAGTTTATCGTAAGCATCCTCAAGTTCACAGAAACCTTTTTTCATTACTTTGTCTTATGCTTTAGCCTTTCCTTCAAATCTATTCATCATCATGACTGAGATTATTACTACATCAAGATTTCCTGCATCTCAAAGACCTCTTCTCTAAACTTAACCCAATGCCTCTTCTCCGTTTCCATTCCAATTAATTCCCAGCTGATCCCACGTTTTCTTGGAGAGTGCATGCCATTTTTTGTCTCAACTAATTTTTCTTAATGCACCTTTCGCTTTCCTTTGCATTGTATAGGAATAAAAGATCAGAAAGACAATGTGAATGCGGTTCTACCAGAATCCACAATCCAGAGTGCATTTGGTTTGTGGCATGGGTACTTTTTGACAAAAGTAAAATGACTACATATAATGTAATTCATCATATATTATTATCTGCATGCATATGATGATGAGATTCCGTGCATATCTTCAAGAAAAACCACAGTCATCACCAAGTTTTAAACTTTTTGTTCTATAAAATGTACATTCACAGCATTCTTTTCTAATTGCTGAAATAAGGAAACATGATATTAGATTAGAAGCGAAAAAAAACTGTGAAAATGCACGAAAAGGAGAGGAATGTTGTGCAATAATATGCTTTCATTTCCCCCCTCTCACTCTCTCTCCCTTCTTTTCATTCCACGTGTCGCACTCTCCTCTGATTGCGAGTTAATGCTGATGGTGCCTGAGAGAACGGAAAAGTTTTCTCTTCTCTGGAAATTTGAGAGCTCAGTAAAAAGAATGAACCGTTGGCGTTGGCAGGTTTCTGTATGCAAAAATGAAAGCATAATATACACACAAATATTGTGGAAGAGCAAACTCCTGCTTTTCCACTCTACTTTTATTACTTTATCCCCAAGTTGGATTGGAGTTGAATGGAATTTGGTTTTGTGTGTGGAAGAACAGGGATGTTAGAATCCAGTACGCATGTTTCTATTCTCGAGTTTGAGCTACTCCAAACTCCAAGTTGAAGCTAAAGCATTGATATGATGTTATACATAAGTGAGAGATTCGAGGAAGGCAAAAAAGGGGATGATGATACGATGATACATGACGATTTGGCTGGGAGCTTCAAGCTGCTTCTATGCTGACATCAAGCATACACAACACAGGAGTAATGATCTGGCTTGGATGTCTGGATAAAGTTCTTTTTGTGGTGCATCTACAATCTACAGTAGTAGTGAACTGGGGCTGTTTGCAGCTTAGTTGCTTTTTGTTACGTTACTTATGATCATGGTTCGTCTCTATGCAATGAACTCCAAGGAAGCACAGCAGCAACAACCACCACCACACTGTTCTGATCATTCGCCTTTTCCTTCCTTTTTCATTCCAACTTCTTCAAGTTGTGGTACACTAAAGTATAGAATGCCTTGCAGCAAATCTCACTCAATTTTCTTATCTTCCCCACCTTCTTCCTCTATTTCCTCCGGGACTTGAGGAGAGTACCTCATTCCCAGTTTTTTAACTCATCTCATTGTGTGCTCATGAACTTGGTAAATGTCCATTAGTGGTTCGAGTCAACAGTAAATATTCCCCNGAACTTGGTAAATGTCCATTAGTGGTTCGAGTCAACAGTAAATATTCCCCAAGAAATGAAAATGCGGCTACTAACGAGATTCCAAATTGTTACTTCCCATTTAATATGCTTCACTGGTTCCACCAATATATTTACAGGCATGAGAAAAAATCTGGTTTTCAAGAGAAAATTGCATCTTGCGTTCCCCTTCGGAATGGAAATGATCCTTTAAAATGCCGTGTCGTAGAGTTGGGAGTTCATTCTTGCATGAACAATGTGAAAACAGCAAAAAACCTTTCACTGGTGGGGATTTATGTGCTTGATTAAGAATGTGTTTTACTTTTGGGAATATTAGTTTTTTCAATACTCATATATTTGGCATCTTTCGCATTCTCGATAATCAATAGTATCAGATACTCTCTCAAACATTGAGCATGCTTCTTGAATCTTTAGCACTTCCTAAAATTTGATTAACGTTGCGTTGATGGTGGTGCATACTTTATACAAACGAGTAAACGTATAAAATTATTGGAAGTTTCAGCTAGAACGAGAATTCTCTTTCATTATATATTTTCCAACAAGAATTATTTTTTATGCCAGATTATTACAAACACTTGTCTCCAGTTCAATTGCGACTTCCTATTATGCTTACTTACTATTTACATTCAACTTTCAACTTCCATGCTTTTTTAACTTTAAATTGAATTAAATCGCATATATCAATAGATTTATCCTATTCGATATGAACGGATAGAATGAGGGACAACAAATCTTATTAAAGATGGTATACAGAAAGGTTTAAAGCACAACTGAGTTCAAGTGATTTATCAACATGTACAATATAAAGGGTGATTGAATTGAAGGTAATAGAGCGTCCGTGTTATTTTCAAGGATGGATGTCCTCGTTTTCTTGTGTAATTTATGCTATTGTTAGAGACCCTTCCTGGGTTCGAATTCACCTTTGGGTTCTATTTTTAAAGGAGGTTCTCTTCTCTTCATACCTTTATTTTATTGTAGTGTGAATTTTAGGAGTAGAGAGAGAGAGAGAGAGTTAGCATTAGTTTTGCCTAGAAGTTCAAATGTAAATGGTAAAACCGTAAAACTTGCAACTGTGTTGGTTACTTGGTTGTATCGTATCAAAATCAGATGTATATTGGTGACTATAAAACTATATTGGTGATGTGCGATGCTTTGAAATGCAGATTCGAAAGCTTTGAATTGAATGCTAGTCCTCTTTCTCCGTGACCGTTCATTCTTCCGGCAGTCTTTGACAGAATTTAACCCTTACGACCAAACTGCATCAATGCAACAAACCTTCCTTCCGGGATATTAGATAGAATGATATTAACGATTGAAACGGATCGGTGAGGAAACATAAATCCCTTTTGAATGAAAATGATTATAAAGAAATCCTTTGCACCTCATGAAATGCAAAAAATAAAACCTGCTTTAAAAAGTTGAAAGGTTATGCAATGACTTGTAGTTATTTACGGAAGATATAATACCGCAGAAGGGATCATTGAGTCATTGTGTAAGGGTTAGGAATTGTGTAATAGGTACAGTCCCTGTAGTGAGTTGACAAATAAGTGGACATGAAAGTTAGAATATACCTTATTAGATCGATCGACTAAATCCCTGTCATCTGACTCATTTTTACGAAACAGCGAACCGACCATAAGCAAAGTTTTGATTGCGCTAGACTGGAATGGGTTATTTTTCTTTACTGAAAGAATTTCGTCCAAAAGCATCTACGTATCTATATGTGACATGTTGACATGTATCAAAATTTCGATTCTAAAATTCTGGCTGTTACACGTATATATGGACCGATGGGATTGAGTAATCCTGGTTTGGTAAGCTCAGAGTTTACGTTTATAGTAACAAATCATATCGCAACGCAGAACTGAATACAAATTAGGTTATTCAAAAGCCTGGATCAAATACATGAACCATTTTAACCTGCAAGAATGTGTTAATGTTGAATTTAGTAGTAATTTCCTTATTTGAATTTTGGTAAGGATAAAGTTGCACAAAAATGTGACATGTGACACTTAAATTCAAAGATTTTTAACATTGCATTGCTCGAGTCCAGTCTATACTCTGTTTCCGGACTCTCAACTCAAGTGCATACTTCCTCTAAAATCCTACATAACCACAACATGCTTCACAATCCATCATCTCCAACCAGCTGAATACAGTTATTGTAAACTGCATATAATTCTTTTGAAAATAACTCCTT
>JAANSM010005084.1:0-10502 GCA_036850725.1 Orchesella villosa | reverse complement strand
TGTGCTGGTGGTTGGACGTACGCTAGTTCACTTCTTGTACGCGTTTCTCATATATATTCCGAATAAAAAAGAAAAAAAAAGAAAATTATTATTACTAAAAATTAATAATATTTACCACTGATTTCAGAATTTGGTACATTTATATACTCACGGTTTAGCGTGGAATTTTATCTATACAACCACATTAGTTTGGTAAGTTGTCCTTTTAATTTTAACTAGCTTTTTTTATTCAACTTTTTGTTGTCATTTATTGGAATGGAGTAACAAGTAAAGTTGTGTGTTAATTATTGTTGGCATAATATTAGGTAAATAAGTGATGTAAAATGGTATTGTTAATTTTGTAGGTGTAAATAATGGGTTCTGATTCGGACGCTGGTAGTAACGCGGGATCTGAGACAGGAGAAGAGTATGTTGTTGAGAAGATCTTGGAGAAGCGTATAGTTAGTGGAGGGAAGACAGAGTATCTTTTGAAGTGGAAGGGATATGGAGATGAAGATAATACTTGGGAACCCGAGGAGAACTTGGGATGTCCAGATTTAATTGCAGAGTTCGAGAGACAATGGGAAGAAAAAGAGAAGAAGAAACGGGCTGAACGAGAGGCTAAGAAAACTGCAGGAACAAAACGACCAGCTCCTGCTTCTGTTGCTGCCGCTGCTGCTGCTGAAGATTATAATGAACGAAAAGAAAATAAATTCTCAGCTGCTAATTCGGCTAAAAAGGCTAAAACCACTAAGGTAATCTACACACTCTTTCATCATCTACATCTATCAATTTTTGAGGTTTAAACCAGATCTGATCTGCTCAGATGAGATCAGATACATCAACAATGAAATGATCGTTATGAGCGGTGGATATTTAAATGGTAAAAATGTTGATATTATAATAGGAGCCAAGCCGCGGAAGTTTGGCATCAGCTGAGGTGACAGGATTCGACCGTGGTCTGCAGGAACAAAACGACCAGCTCCTGCTTCTGTTGCTGCCGCTGCTGCTGCTGAAGATTATAATGAACGAAAAGAAAATAAATTCTCAGCTGCTAATTCAGCCAAAAAGGCTAAAACCACTAAGGTAATCTACTAACTCTTTTATCATCTACATCTATCAATTTTTGAGGTTTAAACCAGTTCCAAACCAGATCAGATCAGATCAGATACATCAACAATGAAATGATCGTTATGAACGGTGGTAATAAATGTTAAAAATGTTGATATTATAATAGGAGCCAAGCCGAGGAAGTTTGGCATCAGCGGAGGTGACAGGATTCGACCGTGGGTTAATGCCTGAGAAGATAATTGGAGCAACAGATTCATCAGGCGAGCTGATGTTTTTGATGAAATGGAAGGACACAGATGAAGCTGATCTTGTTCCTGCCCGTCAGGCAAATGTGAAATGCCCCCAAGTGGTTATTTCATTTTACGAGGAACGACTTACTTGGCACACTAACTCTGCTAACGATGATGAGTAAATTTGGGTGTTTATAACATTATTCTTCTCATACATATAATTTCTTGATTTATATAGCTCGTATGTAATAATTTCATTTTAAGAGTTTTTTTTTCTATTTCGTAATCTTTAAATAAAACGTTTCATTTGATTACCTTATCAAATATTGATAACAAAGTTTTCGTGTTATTCATACGTTCAGTCTTTGATACCATTTCATCTCGGCATGATCATGCTCCGTATTGAGGGGAAGAATATAGTGGTGACGGGAGGGGCTAGTGGTATAGGTTTAGAAATTACCAAAGCGTTATGCGAATTTAACACCGTTTATGCCGTTGATAGGGATAATCAAAGGCTTCAAGATTTAAAATATAAACATAATAATGTTGTCACCATTTGTGCCGATTTATTGGATTGGGATGAGTCGAAAAGGGTTCTGGATGACTCTTTACCGGAACTAATTCATGGGCTCGTTAATAACGCTGGTGTTGGCTCTCAGGCTTCCTTTCTTCAACTTACACCTGATGCTTTTGACACGTAATACCTGTTATTTTTTCATTATAAATTAACCTCATTATAAAAATGGTGCTAATTTAATTAAATATGATTTGTAGTGTTATAGGTGTGAATACTCGAGGTATTCTGAACGTGTCGCAAATCGTGGCGAAGCGTTTGATTGCTTATAACAGTAAATCGGATGATAAGGTGATTTGTTCAATTGTGAATATTTCCTCACTCGCTAGCAGATTTCCAACTAGAATCAGCACTGCTTACAATCTTAGCAAACCTGCTGTTGACATGATCACCAAGTCCATGGCTTTGGAGTGGGGTAATTTTATACTGATGTGCTACTGTTTCCAATCATTTTATGGGTGTTAATTTTAATCAAATTTTAAGGTCCTCATAACATCCGAGTGAATTCTATAAATCCAAACATCGTGATGACAGAGTTAGCGGAGGCTTGGATTGCTGCGAGTGGATCACAGCTTAAAGATAAGCTCCTTGCTAGAACACCACTCAACAAACTACTACAAATACATGATGTTGTCAATGCTGTGCTCTTTTTGCTATGGGATCGTGTTACTATGGTTCATGGAGAGAGTCTTTTCATTGATGGGGGATATTCTGTCTCATGAGTTTTTTTTGCAATTTCACAAAATTGCTCTTACATCATCTACATTACTTATACATTCTTTTAATAAATTATCACATATACCAAGCTTCTTCAATCACTACCCTTCAGCATCGTATTGCCGAGTCTTCTCCTTTTTAACACCATCCTCCCCAGCATCTAATTTTTTTCAGAGAACCTTGACTACTTTATCATGTATATTATACGAAAGATCTTGGGAAAATATTATTACCATTTTAATAGTGTCTTTCTGTATCACATTTTCATAATTCATACCAGTTAAGTACATCCGTTCGTTTGTTACAACTATAAATTCAGGGTAATCAGCAATTACCAATACCCAATTCAATTCAGTATCATTTGATAAGATAAACATATTTGTGTCATGATAAAAGTGCGGCATGGACCAATACTGTCAATATTCATAATTTATACAACTTAATTTAATACATAATTCCTTCACATTTATTAAGTGCACGATAATAATATGCTACCTGCTTAAAATCACTCTCACCTCACAATTACACATTATCATGATATGAAATTTGGAGAGTGGCAATTTTGGAAAATATTTAAAAATTAATGTCATGTAATTATATCTTAACTCCACATTATTTAACTTAAATTAACAATGTTTTCATTTGTTTAACATGTTTAACGAATTGTGGAAAACGTCATATATTTAAATGCACAAATTTATCTAAATTGCAATTCATTTAATTAATATTATTTAAGCATATAATTTCATGGAAACAGAGCCAAATAAATTCCATGCAACAATATAAATGCACACATTTATCTAAATTGATAAGATGATGCACTATTATATTAGATATACCTTGAACATGATTGTTGAAAACGTCATATATTTGAATGCACAAATTTATCTAAATTGCAATTCATTTAATTAACGCTCTAGACAAAGAATAAAACGGAAAAAAATCAAATGCAATTTAAACATATAACTTCATGGAAACAGCTGAAAAATTACATGCAACAATCGTAACCAGACACCGGATGCTTATCATAAACTGAAAACTTCCAAAAAATTCCGTGTGCGGTTTTTCATCGTTAACCATTACATCGTCATACCATTTCATGGAATATGTGGTTATTTAGCTTTGATTATCAACAACCTCCGTATCCGCCCTATGATAATTCGGAGGTAACCACCCTCCAGCAAATGCCCTTGTTGTAATGTAACCCAAAAATCGTTTGTTTTGAGATTTTAAAACGTAATGTTTGTAAAACGACAACCCGCCGATACACTGTTGTAAAAAACCGAGAGACTTCCGTCGAAATAAAGTCGTAACCACTATTTGAAAAAAAATCGGCGAGAGTCAGAATTTTGTAATGTTGTGTTTATGGAAAAAGCAGGAGTGGAAAAGAAGCCCAATTTTTTTTCAGTTCCCCCGGAGATTCCTTCAGTTCCTTGGTCTAGATCGTTAATTTATCCGCAAATCTTTGTGTAGTTTATAGGTCCCAAGTAAAATAGAATTGAAAGACCCAATTGAAAAATGTAGGAAGACATTTTTAATTTTTTAATTTGTTAAATGTCTGTAGTAACTTAGGAAAAATTTGAAAGTTGTCTTTCGATTTTTGTCTGTCGTTACAGGCAAATTATGGTAGTTTAATGTAGTTTTTTTTGGCATACGGTCTTTTTGTGGCCGAAAATCTTGCAGAAATACTTGAATATCTACTATGTATTGTACAACTTATTCTTTTTGCTATAAATACTCGAAAATTATCGAATATTCCAGGGAAGCATGCAGTACAAAAATATCAGTGCCTACAGTCACTTTGAATGCATTCTGAATCAAAGCAAAAATTCGACAAAAATGATTGTTTCATGTAGCAACAGCCACGTCTTCCCA
Organism: Orchesella villosa; assembly: GCA_036850725.1. NCBI lineage: Eukaryota > Metazoa > Arthropoda > Collembola > Entomobryomorpha > Orchesellidae > Orchesella > Orchesella villosa. The sequence continues at coordinate 6,056 of JAANSM010005084.1, read as the reverse complement.
CATTTTTCAATTGGGCCTTTCAATTGTTTAAAACAACATAATAGGGCATGCATATAATAGTGCTGTGGGGTACGTAACATATGGCAAAAATGTAAATGAGTAGTACAATCACATGTGTATCTGGTGTATGCGAAATATATACATAAAATCAAGTAAAGACCTTTGATTACGATCGAAAGGTTGAAAGGTAGAAAGGTATAAAATAAAATTCTTGATAAAAAAAGTCTAGGATAAAAGTAATGCTTCTGCAACAAACTCAAAAATCTGGCTGCTGTGTGTTAGCAGCCGGATTGCGAAAAAGGACATGCGCGAATACATTAGTACGACGAAGTAGATTATTAGTCAGTCATCACGATTCAATTAAACAAATTGGGGATTCTAACAGCTCTTTCTCTACATCATCTACCAACATGGTCAGTTTTATTTTTATCTCATGAACGTTATAAACCATTTCATGAGATTATTTATGTTATTTTAATTGTTGAAATAATTTTGTGTAGGAAAAGGACTACAGATTGGAACGTGACACTTTTGGTGAGCTGAAGGTTCCTAACAGTAAATTGTATGGAGCGCAGACGCTGAGGTCCGTCATCAATTTTCCCATCGGAGGCAATCCCGAAAGAATGCCTGTAAGTTTATTTATACAACCTCCTGTTAAAAAAATGTTGAATGTTGGGTAAAATAAAAACCCCCATCACCCATTGACTATTTCAGCTGCCGGTGATAAAGGCGATGGGAGTGTTGAAGAAAGCGGCGGCGATCGTGAATAAGGAATACGGTTTGGATGCAAAAATATCAGAAGCGATATCAAAAGCAGCTGATGAGGTGATAAGCGGTGCATTATATGAAGATCATTTCCCATTGGTAATTTGGCAAACAGGATCAGGAACTCAAACAAACATGAACGTAAATGAAGTGATATCAAATCGAGCAATCCAGTTACTTGGCGGAGTACTTGGTTCAAAAAGCTCCAGTCCATCCAAATGATCACGTGAATAAAAGTCAGAGTTCAAACGATACGTTTCCAACTGCAATGCATATTGCTGTTGCTGTTGAATTGAATTCATCATTGATTCCAAGTATCACGAAATTGAGGGATGCATTGAATTCTAAGGCTAATGAGTTCAACTCTATTGTGAAAATTGGGAGGACTCATACTCAGGATGCTACGCCTTTAACTTTGGGGCAAGAGTTTTCTGGATATGTTCAACAGCTTACATTTGCTTTGGAACGGATCAATGCTACGCTTCCTAGGTTGTATATGCTGGCTGCTGGAGGTACTGCTGTTGGAACTGGGCTTAACACTCCTATTGGATTTGATGTTAAAGTTGCGGACCAGGTTAAGAACCTTACTTCCTTGCCATTTGTCACTGCTCCTAATAAGTTCGAGGCTCTTGCTAGTCATGATGCTATGGTTGAAGTCAGTGGGGCTCTCAACGTTATCGCTTGTTCTCTCATGAAGGTAATTTATATGCACCTGGTGGTTATACAATCATTTACCTTGCAATCTACTTATATTCAAACATGGAAATTATTTGGGTACGCGATCCGGGATTTTGGGAGGATTTTTCACGATTTTCGAATGATTTACAAACTATTTTTCGAGCTTTAGGTTCGAAAACGCAATTAATTCGGAATTTTTCCAACCACGCGATTTTTCGAACGATTTACTATAAATCCTGGATTTTTGAGCAAAATACCAAAAAATTCCCGGAATTTCAATTGTTAGAAAATTGCGTGCCCGGTGCTTTCTAAACAATTTCCATGCTTATGTGAATTGCCTTGAATTATATATACTATGGGTTATCCAACGGTTGTAATGTATACTTAAAATTTGTTTGTAATAGATTGCGAACGACATAAGATTTTTGGCGTCAGGTCCTCGTTGCGGTTTGGGAGAGTTGTCTCTACCAGAAAATGAACCTGGATCAAGTATCATGCCTGGAAAAGTTAACCCTACACAGTGTGAAGCTATTACCATGGTCGCTGCTCAAATTATGGGAAATCATGTCGCTTGCACCATTGGAGGATCTAATGGACATTTCGAACTCAATGTTTTCAAACCCATGATGGTTGCCAATGTTCTCAGGTAAATAATCAAGGATTTTCTGCACTAGTTTTTTTACCGTTTTACAAACACCTATGCGATTCAATTCACCGTTAGAAAGTATTTACTACCTTGGATTACTTTTTTACACGATTTTTTGACGGCTTTCTTGTATCTCTGCCCGGGCATGAAAATTATTTACAAAGCACCGGGCACCCAATTTTCGAACATTTTAGTAAAAATAACGGATTTAGTGTTTTCGAACCTGAAAAAATTGTTCGAAAATCGTGTAGTTGGAAATATTCTGACCGTAATACAGGACCGGCTACCCATAGAATTTCCATGTCTGTCTCTGCCTAGAATAGCGACTAGCGACTCCTTGGAGTATTCCTCCTGTATTTAGATAACGTTAAACTCTCAAAGTAAAGTGGCAGATATACAATTATGCCGTTGTTTGTTTACCAACCCCTTTTAAATTATTTCATTTCCCGTTTTTCGGTGTATAATCTCCAACATAATTCCAATGTATCAAATCCTTCTAAATTTGTAAAAGCTAAGATTGATTTGTCATGGAATGCATTATGTTTTACGTTGAGAGAACATTTAAAAGAAGATAATTGATAAAGCTAGTCGCATAAAAAACTGTGAAAAGTGTGTAACTAATGAGTACTAAAATTTGTTGTAGGTCAATCCGTTTGATATCCGATAGCAGCATTGCGTTTACGGATAATTGTGTAGTTGGAATCGTAGCAAATAAGGATCGTATAAGCAAGTTGCTTCATGAATCTCTGATGCTTGTGACAGCATTAAACCCACATATTTGGTTATGATAAGGCTGCACAAATAGCTAAAACAGCCCATAAAGATGGTACTACCCTTAAAGAAGCTGCGCTTAAACTTGGACATCTAACATCTCAGGATTTTGACAAATGGGTTATTCCCGAAAATATGCTAGGACCTAAATAAATTCATTTACACTCATACATACGTAGACAAAAATGTTACTCATATTTTTTCCCTATATGTCTAACCAATCTGTAATTATGAATAAATTACTCAAACTTGCGGTTTTTGTTTCCAACGGAAATTAGTCGTGGTTTTTATTATTTCTCTTATATAACAATTGTACTTCATATCACTTCATTCAGTTTATTCATAATACTCATTTCACAATGTTTCTTTATCTTCTTTCGGCGGTTTTTGCCGTTGCCATTGCAGCAATTATTACATTCATCAATAACTACTCAAAACTTTACAAATTGCCACCCGGTAAACACTTTTCGAATTACACTATAAATATATTAGAGACAATTTTTTGTTTTTTCATTCAAGAAATTATCTTGAATTACAATATTCTGTTTGAATATATTTTAAATAAGGGATATTTGGTAAAAATCGTAATTAGGTCCTGTTGGAAACTGGCTTCCGATATTCGGTTACCTTCCGTTTATGGGCAAATCGCCGCACCTGAAATACTGCGAGCTTGGAAAAAAATATGGAGACGCTTTCACGATTAAATTTGGGGCTTATCCGTAAGTGGTATAATTTATAGGAAAATCGTTTTTGATTTAGACAATTAAAAATGTAATAAAAAACCCATGGTTGAAATAAAAAAATTCCAGGATAGTGGTGCTAAACAAATCTAGTTTGATTTCGTGAATGTTTCAAGCAAGATGTATACTGCGGTCGTCCTAACTATTTGCTAGCGATGAAGGTATCAAAAGATGGATTGACATTTGCAACTGGTCCTGAAGCTACAGAGCAGAGGAGATTCGTTTTAAAAACACTTCGGGATCTTGGGTTCGGAAGAAGATCAATGGAAAAACTTATTCTTGATGAGGTTCAAGAATTGGTACATTATTTCAAAAATTCTAACACCCAAACTCATCATCTAGAATATCTTTTTGGGCTCAGTGTCATCAATGCGCTTTGGAGCATACTTGCTACTAGGAAATTCTCTATCACTGATCCATATGCTATTCAAGTTTACAAATGCGCTATTGAGTTAGTTTTTTTCTATTCTTTTTTCAACCTCATAACACATTTTATGCATGCAGATGAGTATAAATTGTGGTAACTCGTGGTAACAGGTTAACCACAATTGAAAAGTATAAATAAAAATTGGTTATGTTTCTACAGAGGCTTCATCGACCCACCTGTTTCTGGTGCATTGTGGTTCTTGCCAATCGTAGCAAAACTATTCCCGAAAGCTTCAGGATACTCCAGCGTAGTTGAAGCAGTTAAAAAATTGAGAAGTCTTGTATCTGAGGTTGTGGAGGAACACAAAATTGAGTATCGTAAAACTGGCCTTGTCAAAGATTTCGTAGACGCTTATATTCAGAAAATTGAAACCGTCCAGGAGGAGGGACTCACTAATAGCAGTTTCTATGGGGAACGCGGATGTAAGTATTATATTTTCGTTACTATTTTGTTGTATGTTACTATTTTGCGTTATTATTTCATTACTCATAAAAGTTTTACGTCTATATTTTGTTGTAATTGTAAAATTATGCTAAATGCGTGATGTGTGGTCATAATTTTCATCCAATACCACATTGCCCCGTTACAACTATAACGGTTTAGTAGTTGAATCCTTTTTAGGTAATATTTAGTGCCGATGGTTGTCATGACATGATAAATGAAATGTAAAATAATAATTTCCAGATAATAACCTGGTGCACGTGCTAATCGACCTGTTCACTGCTGGTTCCGATACGCTAAACTCTAGCCTAAACTTTGCATTGAAATACTTGTGCGAGAATCGAAGCGCACTCGTAGAAGTTCAAAAGGAAATAGATAACGTAGTTGGAAACCGTGAAGTGAGATTAGTAAATTTGGATGATAAGGACTCATTACCATTGCTTGATAGTGTGATACAAGAAACGCTTAGATTGAGCTCAATAGTGAGCTCTGGTATCCTCCATTCTACAACTCATCCCGTGAATTTGGTCACTGATACTGGATCGTACTATGCTTGATGCTAATACAATAGTGATGCCTAATTTATATTGGGTTAATCATAATCCTGAACAATGGGAAAATCCTGATTCTTTTTTTCCTCATCGGTTTATTGGAAATGATAAAAAACATGATGTCATCGCTTTTAGTACTGGGAAAAGGGTTTGTATCGCTGAGGTTATGGCTCAGACTGAATTCTTTTTGTTTCTTGGGGGGATTCTTGCCAATTTTAACATTCAGGGGGGGAAGGAACAAACTCAATTTGGAGATATTAAGCCTGGACTTGTTTTAAACGTTGATGGATTGATTCTTACACTCACATACAAACATAATTAATTTCTTTAACTACAAATGCTTGTCTAATTAATGGTATAGATTTTATTTATCTTTATTCATTTATTTATTTTGTTTGTGTATTTATTAATCGCTGAGCATGTAATTTAAATCCCGCTTATGGCGAAATTGAAGTTATCAGAAATCCTTGATGTTGAGTAAACACACGAATTCGAACCTACACCTTGATTTGTTACTCCCCACAAGTAATACCGGTTTTTGTTCACACCCGATACCCTTCGGCATATCACTGGCATTGATGCGTGGTTTGCATTCTAACAAAAAATCATTATTTTACATATTACTACTAAACATGTCATGTTTACTCATATATATTGACCTTACAATGCAATTAACTGGCTGGACACAGGCCGTGTTCAGAGGTGAGCATATTGCGTCTCCTGGTTGGTGGCATCTTGTTACAATTGGCTGAAATTTTTTACATCAATATTCAGTTTTCAAATATTTAATACCAAGGCAACTCTCAAACTTTAAATAGGTAATGTAAATATGAGATCAATCTTGTTTAATACATAATAAAAAATATAAATTACTGGGTAGTCGGTCGCACGAGATAGTTGGCTCATGCTTGCTGTGTGTTATTTAGCCTTAGCATTTTTTCCCGGGTTCGTTACTTTGTTAGCTACTTTCAATGACTCGCGTTGCTAAGGCACACGCTATTGCTCGCCAACTATCTCGTGGGACCGACTACCCAGTA
>JAANSM010005083.1:0-10503 GCA_036850725.1 Orchesella villosa | reverse complement strand
AAACGGGGCATTGCAATATTCAGTTTACCTGCCTTCTGTTTCTCCACATAATTATTCCCAACAGATGTAGTTTTAACCGTAACCGTCACTTTCCGTAGCACAACCTTCTTGATGGCAATTCCGAAAATATACTTGTCAAGGACGTCCATTTGTCATCCCATCCGCGTGCTATTTCATATGCTCATTGTTCCATCCTCCTCCTTTGATCGTTTTACACTTTTACATAATGTTTACTGTTTATGGGTTTATGCTTGGCATTAGATTAAATTAGGTACGTATATTCTCATGTTTTAATGAAGTAAAATTACAAAATTTGAAATTATATGAAAATAAAATAATAAAGTGTGTATCATAAATACTCACACACGAAAACTGACGTCAAAATTCAAAAACCAACTTTTAAGGGACGGATGGAGATAAATGATTATGTGTTTTACAACAACTGAAACAAGGTTTATGTTCCCTTCAGCTTGGGTGTGCTTGTGCTGTTAGTTCATAGCCGGCTATTTGCTATATTGCTCATATGTTTGAACACATTCATATTGATGATATACCATTAACCTTATGACTAACCTAAAGTGCAGTTGACATTTGAGTGAGATCAATCTTAGGTGATCTTGATCTCATCTCACAATATTCTCCGCTTGTGCTGAATAATGATCCAAGGTGGATAAAATGTGTATAAGAAAGTCAACGATGTAATAATGATGACGAAGATGATGAAAGGCTGGAACAGGTGTGTGTCGCTCTTGCGTGCATGCATGACTATCTACTATATCTTGTTTGGAACATATATTCTCATAGTTGTATAGCGTATGTTATAGGTATAAATGTTATAGTTGGTTCATAATACTTCATATACAGATGTATGCCTATCAATTTCAAGGCATGCAACTCTAAAAAACGTTTACCATGTAGTGGATGCTTTAAAACTGGCATTATATCCTCCAAACAATTTATGATGACTGAAATTTTTACTGGGCGAAAAAGGAGGTTTGCCAAAAACTGCGTGTATCATGTTATGACGCTGAGTGCGGGTTGCTTATAGAAAAAAAACCTCTTCGTAAAAAGAAACTTCTTATCAGTGATATTATAAAAAATATAAAACCCAACTTTCCAAGACAAGACACTTGTGTTTACAGACGTATATTTATTTCCTTGAATTTTAACCCAAGCATGCCAACATGCAAACAAAGTCATAGCGGGTAAATCTTAGTTCGTTAAACAATACTATTAAAACTATTAGTACACAATAATTGTATATAATTCTTAATTATTATATGTATTTTTGTGATACTGACTTATATGATGATACTTGCGAAATTTACACATTAATTATATAACAGTAATTTTTTTCAGTTGGTCGATTTTTTGTTAATACTACTTCTATAACGAATATTAATGCGTAAATAATGTATGAACGTACTTTCACCAAAGTACGTGTAGTTTGTAGTTCGTACAAGCGTACGTAGTGGATTGTTCCTCAATTCAAAGTTTTACATTTCGATAGTTTCGATATCAAATTGTAGAAATTATGATTTTCAGTATATGCAATCTGTACACCAAAGAATACATTTTCTAGGCCCGTTTCGCTTACACGATTATTGTCGCTAATTATTTGAAGGATGAATCTAAAGAATTTGAAAACCATTTAAATTACAAAATATACAAATACTCACACTTTTACAATTAAACATTTTTGTAGATTTTAAGCTTATTTAAGGTTATTCTTAGTCAAATTCTAGTACGTACTTACAACTAATTAAATTTATATAATGGAGAATGTTTGAATATTAAACAAAAATGCTTCTATTTTCTATCTTCTACATTGTAGTAAATGATAATGATAACGCAACTTGAAAAGGCACAAACATGAAAATATTGTCACCTTTGATTGTAACGCTTAATAATAATTCCATGCAACGATTGTCCAGCAACGTCTCTGTATACTACATATTTAAAAAACCAACGATATGGTCACTGCAATTATGTGCAGTCAACATCATGTGACCATTACTGAAAGTCGGCATTATTATATACAAATTGGCACATTTTGTGATTATTTGAACAAGCATAAAAATATATTATGCACATTCTTACATTTCCTTTCCCTGACGGAAATCTCGGAGGAGTGAACTAGTGACTAATATAACTCGACAATTACGTTACTTTACTACTAACGTGTGTAATTCTCTATACAAACGCAACTACAAACTACAACTATACCTATAATTTGAAATAAACTAAGATTTTTCAACATTATTTCTACTTTGTTTGCGATTATATTCACATAATGATATTCATATATTAGTATTTTGCATCTACTGTAGGATAACTTAACAAACGACACGAAATTTCGGGATAATTTTGCATTTTACATTTCAACGACGGAAACTTTCCNGATAATTTTGCATTTTACATTTCAACGACGGAAACTTTCCTAATTATGAATGATGCCGACAAGTTTGTGCTAATTACAAGAAACATTATTTATAATCAGAGAAAAGAGGTGAACAGAGTAATAATGGTAACACTAAACCTTGATCCAATTAATCTCTCTCTCTAGTATCCTCAATCTCGATGACCTTTTACTTTTCCTCCTATTTGATTACAAATAGCTGCTATGAAATCCGCTCCAATTCTCCACAAAACCTCCTGGTGGAAAATACTGCTGGTAATGGGGCGTATGAACATGTGGGTCATGCATGTAGGTCAATCCGGCAGCATTCTGTGCAGCAGCAGCCGCAGCAGCGGCTGCAGACTGGAAATCTCCAGGAACAACTGGCATTCCATGAACACCATGATGATGATGGCTAGACGAGGAATGATGAGCAGCAGCTGCTGCCGCCGCTGCAGCATATCCCGAAGGAAACACGGCATCGGAAGCCGATGAGACGGGACTATTAGAATTGTTTTCCATTTTCATATTTGACAAAATTCCACTTGAGCCATGATTGCTGGAAGTGGACAATGTTGAGCTTCCAGAGCCGGAGCTTGGACCCCCAGAAACCGTGGGAGAAGTTGATGGGTCAATGGAGCTGTTGTGGATACTGTTCCCAGAGATGATGGCACCTGAATTATTGTTTCCACCATTGCTCCCATGATTGCTGTGACTGTGAACACCACCACTGGATGAAGAGGAAGATAATGGGGAGCCTTGTAGAGAAGTCAAAGACACAGAGCCTGAAGACCCTGATGATGCTGGAGAGGATGAATACAAGAGACCTGAATGCCCAGATAAGCTTCCAGTATTGTAACTTCCATGATGATGTGAGTGGTGTGGATGATGCACAGAATGGTGGTGGGGCAGATGAGATAAATGAGAATGGCCATGTCGAATGGTTGAAAAATGTTCATGCCAATGCTCCCCCAATTGTAAGGATGGAGAATTATCCATTGCTCCAGAGTGATTGGATAAGCCGCTGGTAATTGAAGATACTGAGGACAGGTTTGAAGACAGTTTGTTGGAGGTTATGATAGGGTCATTACGACCACCCTGCAGTTTTATTCTTTTGTTTGGAGCTTTTATTTCAGTTTTTGGTGTGGTTGGTGGCGTGGGTGGATTTGGAGATGGGGTTCCGTGGCTAGCGTCCGCAGAACCGGGAGACTTTGCAGATCTACATATTAAGAATGAAATTTATATTAGGTGATTTGATATTGAAATGCATTCTATGGATTCTGAATTTTTATAAGAAATTAATTAGGTATTTAAAGTGAATGAATAATACCTGAATGAAATTGCAGAGGAAGAGTTTTTCTCCTGAACTTGTTTGTCCAACCGTTGCTTTCGTCTTCGTGGCTGGTATTTGTAGTCGGGATGCTGTTTTTTGTGTTCCGTACGGAGCCTCTGGGCTTCAATTATGAACGGTTGCTTCTCATCGTCACTCAGACACCTATGAGATAAAAAGACACCATATTTACAATTCGAACTTTTTTAAATGTCCAATTCACAATCAATATTTCATTATTATATTAATCTGTAGTCTGTATTGTTTACAGACACATATTTATGCCCTTTTTACCAAACAGTATAAAATTATGCTTAAATCCTTCTACTTTCACCCAGATTTAAATCATTATACCCCCACACAGGTTTGTTTGCATTCACATCTTTCTGTCACAAATCAATACAACATTCGGGTATAAAAGGTAAGTAATATGACTCATTCAATATGTGGTTAAAATGGTTTTCAAACCCCTAATCCGAAAGGTATATACTATGCATTGTACACACGTCAAGCAACAATGGAATCTAACTTAAGGATGAATACAGGTGGCGACGTAAGAAAGAGCCGACTTCTAAAGCATCTTAACACCTTTCCTCATTGTCATCATTAGTCATTTTCATTACCCATGGAAGTCTTATTTACTACACCTGTCTCGTGCTAAAGTAATGAAAAGAACCTTTTTGAAGGTGTGCGGAGAAGTCCTACCGTGTCGTCGTAAAGTCAAACACAACGTAATTGAGTGTGAATTGAAATGTACCTGTCTCATTTTGAACATTAAGGTTTGTGGCTTGCGGTGAGGAGACAATAAAATACGCTCAGGTAAGCAGACATATTCCTTTGATTGAATAGAATGCGCTCGTTTAGAAACTAAACCCAAACGATGACTCATACTGTAAACTATCTAGCAATTTGATACTGCTCGCATTTTCAGAAAGTTTTCTCCCAAAACAAGGGTAAAATCATCTCGAATCATCGTCAGCACAAATACTGACTTAAGTATTTTTCAATTTCCATAAACTTTGATTATTAAAGCCCATGTGTTTGTATTAAAAACTTTACTGCGTTCAAAAAAAGTTACTACTATCATCTCCCCATAAATTGATTTTGCTCAAGAAATTTATTAGGAGGGTAAACACGAGATGATATTATTATCTACTTTTCCCACAAACATGAAGCATCTAGACAAGGAGTGAAATACAACTCAAACATTTTTGAAAGTGAGAGAACCAATAGGTATCAAGACCACACTGCACATTTCATTGCCTTGCTTATACTCAGAGTTTGAGTTGATATCTGAACGGTAAGTCAACAGAAAAATATTAGCTCAGCTCGACAACCATTTAAAAGGCAATGAAACAGATTACCAAGTGAGAACACTTTGCTTGAAACTGCTACTATATACACAACTATATACAAGTCCATGGATCATCATGCCTCTTCTTGCTTACACAACATTTATTTACTTTACAAGTCACAAATTATTATGCTTGTCATAAACTGGTGTGAGCCCTAGTAAATTCGTTTTCTTACGCCTTGATGATAAATATAAGGAAGAAAAACTCCTAACTCCTGTATATATATCCTTAGGTATGTTATGAAGCTTGTTTTAGATGCAAACTTTTGTATTTCTGTTGAAAAATCATGGGCTCACAAAACAAACCCAAAGTTTTATATCGGAAAACAATTCAAAGCCCATGGATCACATCTCATGCAATGTGATTGTTGGTGAAGGATATGATAAAATAAAATGCATTTTATGCCCTTATAAACATGATATATGAACACGTATAAAATTATTATCCAAATGCATAACTGCAGTTAGATACGCATGTTTTCTTTCCATCATTACAACTTGATAAAAAATCTCATGATGCAAGTCTTCTGGTGCAGGAGCAAATAGTGCCACTTAAAATTATTATCCAAATGCATAACTGCAGTTAGATACGCATGTTTTCTTTCCATCATTACAACTTGATAAAAAATCTCATGATGCAAGTCTTCTGGTGCAGGAGCAAATAGTGCTACTGATTTCAAGTTAAGAGTTGCTCTCATCACGACCCTTAAGAAATGGGTGTGTAAATATACGTTAATAATGGTAATTTTCCTATTGAAAAAAACTAGTATATAAAAAATTCACATTGGGAGTACATATAAAGGTTGTGCTTTGTCAAAAATATCAATTCGTTAGGACGGTCTGGATAAAAAAAACACTAAATAATAAGAATTTGAAGTTTAATGTAAGTGATCAAAACTGCTATTTCCATCTTGTTTTCTCCAACACCACCACAAGCTCATTCCGAAACTCATGTAACACAGAACACAGCGGCAGCTTGCTGATAGAAACTGAAGCAAAATACTTCGCTTTATATAACCAGAGCTGAATCACACACATCTTGATTTGGAACCGCTACCAAGAATATTTTGTTAGACAGTTTCTGTCTCTGCTTCTTATCCGTACTCACTCCAATGATGATGATTATCGGATTAGCTACATTTTTTTCACATAAAATATTCAGGGAATGTTATTATAAAAGCCTATGAGCAAGATCAGAACATAGAATCATCAATTTTTTCTTCATTTCTGGACATAAAAATGTTGGTCAAAGACAAGCCAATATAGGAATGAGCTTTTCATATCTATCAATGCCTATTTAGTGAAATGCGTTTTGTAGGGAGTTAGTTGATGGGACAAAGTTTCTGGAGGAAAAAAAGGGTAGAAGATAAATTTTCTAGAGCAGAGCAGAGACCACAGGAACTAGACAATATTATCCAAAATCCTTCCCTTTTCCCTCTCTGGACCTTGTCAGTCGTCACCCGTTCCTTGAAAACTGTTTAATGTTTCCCATGAATTGCTAGCTATATAGGGATTTTATTGGGGTATAAAAGCTACGGGAGCACTGGCTCAATTGCTCCTTAAAATCCATGCGTGTGTGTGTTTGTGTGTAAAATGTGTAGTAATTCACACATTTACTTATATACTAACTTTCATTTCACCCATCCACATGTTTTCCCAAATGCATATAAACATATATATTATTATTGGGATCACATAAGGTGATGCAAGGCTGCTCTAAACTACTAAAACTGTTTATTCTTTAAGCTTGTTTTATTTGCCTTATATTATTTTACTGTATGCTGAGCCATAATTTATAGCACAATTTATGCGTGAAAAAGTGTGCACCAGTCATCATTATAAAGCAGTAGCAATAACAATAACTATTGCTTCAAGGAGCATATGGACAGATAATTATGTACTTGAAACCATCTTCTCTGGTGAACGTCTTACAACTTTCATATTTATTGTAGGAATTTGTTATGCCTAGATCCCTATTTAGTAAGCCGTTAAATCTGCCAAACGATGAGATACATGATACATAGCTTCGGCAATTTAACACGTGGGTAATATGAGATTTCCTTTTCTAGTTCTATCTTTTTCAGTTATATCAATGGAGCTTTGAAGATAAAGATCGTAAGATCATTAGTGAGTTTACATCTCACATCATTGACAAACATTTTATCTTGATTAACAAAGAATTAAAATAAAAATTTTCAATTTGCATGTTTTTGCCAACAACAAACAAACATTCTTAAATGTTTTTCTTCTTACAGGATGACCACCCTCGGCTTCCATCGCTGTAAAAATATTCCCATCCATCCATTTTCTATAACGCAAACTTTCCTGTCCATTTTACGACACTCTTTTTTTCTTAACTCACAGAAATGCATGGTGGTTACTCAAAAATCGTGCCTCTCTACTTGACCTTAAGTTAAAAGTAATACTTGCTTTGAAAAGTCAAACTTATATGAAATTCTAAAGGGACATTTTAGTAGCAGTAAGTTCACAACATTCTTCTACGAAAGATATGTTATGTACCAAAAATCTAAGGCATTTGCTGATTCATGGCCCTCCTCCGGTGACATGTTCTCGTGGACGGAGATCGTATGAGCTAAAAGGCAGCCGACCGGACGTCTCACCATGCTTGGGAACATCATCATCATGACAGTCAGAAAACCCATACATACAAACTGATACAAGAAAACAATTGGACGAACGGACCAGGTCCATCCTCCCGTCTGTCCGCATCCATTTATTTGAGCCCTGTGTTCATCTTTCGTTTTACAGATTTACAACAACAAAAAAGGAGCTCGCGCTCACAAGCTAACAAAACAACATACACACCTAATCCTAATGATTCTCATGTACCTCCATTATTTTCATCAGATCAGATTCATGTTAACCGTTCCCACAGCCCGAAAATCTCAACCTGATTTGTATCCTTCATAAGTATCTTGTGTATGTATGTTTGTGAACATTAAAAAAGTCATCAACTGTGACAGCCATAGCGTTTTAATTACTCTTGACGTTACAGCTTGAACCATTTATCAGAATCAGGATAATTGTGAATATATAGCCAAGGGTGTGACCTTTTCTTTCTTCGTGTGATGCACAGTAGCAGCAGAAGGAAATACTCAAATCTTAAATTACACTGCTGGCCATTCCATCATAAAAACAGCGTGTTAAACACCAACCTTTTGCCATTGACACTTTTTTGTTTTTCTCATTTTTATGGGCTGTTACAACAGCAGTTTTGAACTGCTCTCTGAGGTTTTGCTATTGTTATTATAGGAAAGAAAAACGACTGCCTGGAAATTTTACACTTTCCTATAACATATATACATAGTTGAATGGCTTAGATGTAGGTCTGCCAGTTAGTATAGAATCATACTGCTAGTTAAACTTCATTCATAAAATCCTTTTTGAGCTGATTATGAAGTAGGCATCAGAACTGTATATTATGCTTGAAAGCCTGTTCCTCTTACAAATACTCATTATGACGTTGCAAATCAATGAAATCGTTAGATTATCAAGCCAAACCATTAACACAATCGTGAGTAAAACTGCATGTAGAAAGAGTCATATTAACCCTTGACTTATATGCATACATACGATGCATATTGATATGCGTTAGAGTAAACGAGTCCTACATCACAAAGGAATAAAATGTGTAACATTTCCAATTTCGATTCCAAAAAGGGTGGTGCTTGGTTCTAAGCTTTGAAACACCAGTCTTTACTTGAACCTAAAATCTGTCTTGTATTTTTACATTATGTTGCGTGTTGCATTCTGTTATAACTGCAGTATACTCTAAATTGCTTTACAATGTCAGTCCGAGTTAAACCGAGAAACAATAATAAAAGTTGATAAGTCATTCATAAAATAAAAGCTGAAAAAGGAACGTCAAGTCAAGGGTTAGTTTTACTTTATATGGCAATAAAAATCCCTTTTCCTGCTCTATTCTAAAAGAAGCATAGTGTACCTTTTCTTTTTAAATCAATAGAGGTACAAAAGACATGCCCTTACTGCTTCACAGCTTTATTTTCTTAAGTTAATAGTCCTCGTGTGCAGTGTTCTTATGTCTTGCAGTGACCATTATATATATATATATTTGTCTATGCTCATTTTATGAGAATGGTTGGTTAACTGACGTGAAATATTATTGGTGCGTTGCTTATACTTTATATAGGATTGAATATTGACTTATACAGTTGCAACTGCTGTTGCTCATGCAAGTCACCAACGTTCATTGATAAATTTAATTTTACACCAGACCAAATTCAGAACACAGAACTAATCCATCTCACTTTAATTTGACTTAAAATGTCTTGAGGTGTTGAGGAAAAGTGGTCGTTGTCGGTCTAAAATTCAATACTCTATGTAACTATCGTTTGTCGTGTATTTGCAGAATATAGGAAGGCACCATTTTCATTGTCCGTCTAGTGTATTTAAGCCCTTTTTGGAATTGGAAGGATTTTTTTTATACTTTTGATATAAATGATGAGTCATTTGACTGGCGTGAACTACTTCAAAAAAGGGTACTAAATATTATTCTTTAATTGTTTCGTTCTAAATGGATGATTCATCTGAGCGGATACATAAATTAATTTTCCTTGCCGCAAATATCTTGAAAGCATGTGATTTAACAGGAAACTGTTATAAAAACATTGTAGTTACAGGGTTGACAAATTTGCTAATTAAACTCTAAACTGTAAAGTACAACTCAAGAAATTCTCAAATCATAAAACTTACAATGAAGTTTTCGGTAAACTCACATCTCGAACACATTTTAAAATGTTTTGTGATAACTAACATTATTAAAAACAATCTTTCTTTTTTTGAGTCACGAGACGTTATTTTGTAGTTGTAAACTCATCCCGAATTAATGACTACAAGAGATGTGCTTTGGGATTGCTTATTTGCTCATGAAACAAAAATAAGATAAAAAAAAGTCATGCAATTATAGACGTGTAGCTACACAAGCGAATTCTTACTCTGTGAATGTTTCGTCAAAATATTCGATAAGAAGTTGGGCAACGCATTCTAACTTGAGTCACTCCGCTTCAATATTCTTTTTCGCAAAGATCATATATACTCATGAGCATATGATGATCTTGTCCTGTTTATTTCATTACAATCTTTACACCATATAATCTGCAGAAGATTGGATGGATAACGTCTTAAAGCCAAGCAAGAAGAGTTTACAAGTACGAGTAAACATGTAACAAATTTTGTATGAAAAATTCCATTTATTTTTGTTACTCTATGGAATAACTAATTACACTAAAAATGCAAAATTATATAAATATATATATATATATACATATGTGAGCCAAAATTGCAAGGGGTTGGTCAGTTCCAAATCCAATCCACCCTAAAACAAGTAAGGGATCATTGAATTTTAAATTCAGTAATGATGATCATGATCGCGCATGGTTT
>JAANSM010005082.1:0-10503 GCA_036850725.1 Orchesella villosa | reverse complement strand
GAGAAATGTGCAAACTTTTTGCTTGCTAGCGTCGTCGTCCTTGAATTCTGATTCGCGGTGAACATGACATTTTTGTATTCATTTCGGTAGGTTCCTGTACCCAAGACGAGCCAGTCGTGACGCAACATTTGTTGTAACTAAATAAAGCCCAAGATCATCCTACTTTTGAGTATTATGTGTCTTGTTTACCATTTTATAAAATGAAAAAGACCTGATGATGCCATAGGCTAATTCAGATACAGTTGTATTCATGCATAAGTAAGCAAGATAGCACTTTTACAACCTTGTGGGAGGATAGTGGCAACCGCCCTCTGCCATCAACGTCGCCTTTATCCACATTTCACATTAAGCTCTTCGACATTTGCAAAACAAACTGAAGTGTTCCGCAATATCCGTAATGAATGTTGAAGGAAGATTCCAATTTCAACTAACACAACATTTCGGGAAAATGTTGATTGATTTAAGGTAATTTTTTTTGTACGAGTCGTTACCGATTGCGAGGCTGAAACCTTTCTCTGAAACAATCTGATATCTTGTTTTGGTATTTGTAGGCATTGGACTGACACAGTAATATACATATAATGTAGCTGCTGCATAATAATCAATAATCGGATAAAGGCCTTTGCTCTTGTAAATATTGTAGTATCCACCAGTAAATTTGCTTACGTTAATGTGTTCGTTTTCAGTGCCAAGCTGACCTTATGCACATTTTGGTTATTGTTATTAGTAAGAAGGCTGAACTATGTAAATCTATCATTGTCCAAAAATGCATTTTAGATTGCTCAACTTCTTGGGATCAGGAAATTACATAGATCCTTACCAACGATCGAGCCTGTTATGCATTATTCAACAATGTCTAAATCAGCGGCAACTGGGTTAGAGGAGAGTGGTGGCAAAAAATCAAATGTAAACGAGATGCAATGTGTGTCACAGTCACGAATGTTATAGGTTCAACCGAACCATGATATATTATGCGTTTTAAGTGCACACCTCTATCATATATTAATGTTAGCAACTGTTCACAAATTAGCATGTAGACGAATTCCTTCGTAATTTATAGCCGTATACTCTGCACACTGCAACTGATGCGGGCCAATTTTCGCAGACTCTTTGAAGAATATTCTGGATGAATCGTAGAATAGGACTGAGGAAACATTGTAAACTACAAAGAGTACTGCATCACCGCTTGTGTACCAATTAAATGAAGGATATATTTCTCTGATAGTAATTTGTAAAGGAGTTGTTAATTCCCAATATATTTGATTTATCAATTTGATGCCTATTTGATGTAGGAGATTGAGTAATTTTAATTTCTATAAGTGAAATAGTGAAACTAGCCCATTTCTTGGGGTGCCACTAGCACTACCCTACAGATATTTATGCGCTACAGTTGGAAGTGGAAAAGGTGGAAGGTAAAATCAATGTTGCCGACCCATCCATGATATTTGGAATGATGTCTGTTGAATTAACTAAACGTCAAAACTGATGACAACTGCATCAGCTTTCTTAAAAGTATTGTGTCTTTTTTGTCAATGTTAACCCGTCAATAAAGTCACTGCTGAAAAATCGTAGCATAAGCGATGGAAGTACAGAAGAAACAAGTGAACAAGTACTATAATATTATGTATTTGCTTTGTAAAAGCCCACACATGTAATTGTAATACCTTGTCATTTGATATTATATACATTCCCACTTGCGTTCCCTTGATTCGCCATCGCCACCCTCGTCAATCTGACACTGCATTGGCGATATTAGAATTCAAGTGTCTGAAGATACCTTGCCTTGCTACTGAACGGACAGAATCTGATTTCAATGTGACCATAAAAAGTTATTAAGTAATTAGCTAGCTAATAATTACTAAATACAAAAGTAGAGACAATAGGGACATATAAAAGCATAGTAAAAAAGAAATTCAGTGTGTAATTTAATATTTCCATGAAATTAGACTTTTTGACTACAACAAAACCAACAATTTATCGTTGCCTATTCAGTGTTTCACAGGGAGTAAACATGCTTTTGCTCAAATAAGTCCATTTAATCACTTACACCACTCCCCCTCCATGTATCAGGTTGAGAAACCCAAGAAACAAATGTAAAAGCACAAATATTGATAAACGTAGGTTTAAGTGTACGGCAATGTAAAAGGGAAAGCATAATGACCGACAATAAATCCAATTTTCTGTGGCGAAAGTGTACACAGATCCCGTAAATTATACCCTAGTGCCGCCAACCATTGATTAGTACCACCACAGAGCTAAAGCAAAGTGGTTAAGTGGTAGCCAGCGAAGATTTTCTCTCTTTCAAGTACTTTTAATTTGCTTTACATGAGTGGTGCAGGCTCTCAAAGGAAAATTGAATGCTATATATCAAGTATCTGTTTTTGAGCCAAATACTATTCTTAGTTTCATCAAGGCCATGTCTTCGCTTAAATCTATATACATTACATGTTATACAATCATGAGAATCTTCATTCGAATCTTGTATTTCACGGACCAATGGTGCCAAAAGGTAAACTCTCTGATACCCTTGTCTGACATTAACACGTCTGCTGACAAGATACATGAGAAACGTATGTAATATATGGGCATTCAAAATTGTATACATTTCTAAACAACTATATATATACATTTAACTCCACAAAAAGTTATGCTATATATGCATTTATTACATATTACTTACCAAGTGGCAAAGTGATGTTATCTGGCTCTAATATCCCGTCAAGTTCAGATTCCTCATTGTATTTCGATGGAGCAACCATCCGTTCACAACATTCCTTTGCAGCTTGACAGCACCCAGTCCAGTCCTTTCTTGCGTTTTCAGTTGCAAATGTTTTCCAGATTGGGCTCTCCGGATCAGATACATTTGCTATTATCTACACAAATGGAACAGAACAATAAGATATAAATAGAAAAACCGGGATGAATCATCAGCCAACTACAATACTCAAATCCCAATATCACATCACATTTATATTACATAAGAAAACTAGTAACACTTGAAAAGCAAGAATCATTTCATTTCCTAATATACTGAGCTAATGTAGCCCATGTTACCAGCTGGACTTCTTGTCCTGTCATTCACTCCCTTTCACTACATTCAAGCGTACCATATGTAGTCTTCCGTTTTATTTATTTGATTGTTTTCTCAATGCATGTTCTGTCAATTTCTAAAAATTGTAGTCCAGCCTTGTGATGATTTGCAATGGGTCATATATATCGACTATAACCTGCTATACACTGGTATACATATGAGAAACAGACATTGTACTATATTCTTAAGCATGTAGTTTCATATTTAGGCAGAAAACTGAGAAAGAAGAGTCTATCACAACCTAAGCAGACACTACAGGATAAGACCCAAGTCACTTCCCGTTACTGCTTTCCCCAGTTACGATGAGACGGTTCATAAAATCCAAAATGCCACTTCGCTCACCCGCTTTATCTACATAAATACAGTATTCATTCAGCAAAGTGAGCAATCTGTTCTAAGTGCACAATTGCAAAAAACAACATTCTCCACTCGAAGCTAATACTTTGTGCAAAAGTAGCAGAGCGCTCTTTCCTAACGGAAAACCAACATATTCCCGAAAAGGTGATCTTTCAAAATCTGTATCGTAAACGTAACCAGTTTGTGTTCGCATTCAATAACAAAAAAATGTACAGAGGATGTAACATCATGTATCATCAAGGAACTAGCTTATGGATGGAGGTTAAAGTAATATTATGGCGTATGGGATAAACTTTCAAATATAGTGGCGTTGGCGTGATACGGTCTAGTGGCCCGATGTTCTACATCAACAAACAAGTCGTGAGTACACAACGGAGTCAAAGTGAAAGGAAAAGTAGTGTACGCTGAAAGATTAATTTTTGCATAGGCTCCGGCTCCACCTAACTAACATTCCATTACGTAAAAAAAGACTATGTGCATGATAACTGAGGTTGACGGCGCCCTTTCCAAAGATGATGAAAAGAATGAACTACGAAGAGTGTATTTGGTTGAAGCCATTCTATGAAATCGTTTGCGAGCGAAAGTCAGGATTGGAAAAATGAAGCTTAGTACGTACTACATCATCTGCCTCGGTCCTCGGCCTCGCTTCACTACTTGTATGGTCAGAGTAGTTTTCATCTATCTAGCATCAATGTTTTCAAAATGGGACCACACAAATGGAAACGAATTTCAAGGGGTACGATTAAAAAACATCATGTAGTAGTAGCCCATTTCTATCAGCTTTAAATGAAATATACAAAGCGCTTAATAGCTTTGTCAAATGACAGCACTTCAACATAATGTTGGTTTTGCACTTGTGAACCTGCTCGTCGATTAATTTTACACGGTTATTTAGCTCGTGGACGTTGGGATTAAAATGCTGCTGGTGTGCATATTATTGTAATAATAGTAATATGTACATTATATTGATAGCATAAGACTACTCGACTACTGGTGTGCGGGCTATATTGTGGTATAGCTATGTATATTGGATCAGTGTATAATATTCGCGAGGCCAGTTAAGTTGGTTTGTAATACTACACCAAATTACAGTTACGTGCAAGCTTTCTTTACCATCTATTTATAACGAGCATGACAAAGAGAGCAAGGAGAAAGCCTTCAACTGTAGCATTGTTATATGAGTGTACTGTGTAATGAGATACATTAACAAGCAAAGTTGACTGTGAGCAAGCTAGTATATAAGCCTCTTAGCATATTGTTAATGATGCAACATTCTAGAGTTTTTACGGCTTCTTGCACATTGTCGGTTAACAAACCTCCTTTCACTTCCCAATTGGTGGGATTAATTTTTTCTTGTGGTCGCTAATACAACTTGCAAAGCATACATCTACTTCCTGTATTCCATACTAAAAACCCTGTGTGCAGAAACAAATGTTCCCTATCAGTTTAAGCACACAAATTAAAAAAGACGAATGTATTCAAATTATTCAAGCCTTAGTATTCTGATATTAATATGCTTGAAAAGATGCAACATTTTTGTGATAACAAGAGTATTCCAATTTAAAAGAATGGCAGTGGTGTTTCACTCTACCGTGAAAGTGGAAAATGACAGAAGATGAAAAGAAAAAGAGTTTCCACGTACTTAAAAATTCGAATGTAAAAATTGTGTACTTTTATTGTAATGCTGGATTGTCGTCGTAAGTGAATTCATGAGACTATATCTTATTAGCTCTTCGCAAGATAGGTACATAAGAGATAGTGGAAAATTGCATTGTTTATTAAAGCTGGACAAAATTTGTAGGAAGTACAAAAGTATATACAGTATAAATGAATCTAGTATTATTTACTACATTACATAGTGTTACATGTGCACGTTCAGGTCCCTATGCGATAGTATGTTGCTGTTTCTTGATGTTACGGAGTTGCTTCAACTTCCAATTCTATTTGGGGTAAAGTGATACAAATGTCCTGAGGGTGGATGAAACCATTTTAATATTTCAGTTTATCTCTTTACCCAATGCCAACTTTTTGTTTCCTTGAAAAAAATAATCCAGCATGCTTATATAAGCATTATTATATGATATGCATGTCACGCACATTATAAAAGTTTTTTGGTGGTTGCTTCATTTATTCCTTACGATTAGGATAACGGAATGGCTCACAGAGTTAATGGAACGAGAACGAGTTAACGCAAGAGCAAGAGTATATATGGACATTAAGGTCACATTTTCTTTTTGAATTATCTCCTTATATTTATAAGAAATGAAAGGTTGATGACGTACAGACACCCAACTTTCTCCCCAACATTAACAACACATAAGACTTGGCCAAGAAAGAACAAGCAGCAATATGTCATTGGTTGTTGTGCATACATCATCCTTTGGTATCTCATAGTTTTTGCCCCAATAAGCTGCTACATACATCCCTTGAATGTTTGCCAACAAAATTTTCTCTCGTCACCAGAAGGTAAAGATCTCGGATGAAATTCAACATGACTTATATACGACCACGAAGTAATGCTTTAGCCTTTTTCATCAGCACCTTTCTCCGAAAATAGTATCATGTAACAGATTTCCACATAGCCTGGCTAGTAATGCATGTAATTTAGAACACACACACACACACACACACAAAGTACATATATTGCATATTATATTTTCTACACTGAGCAAATGTTGCGTCAGGGCACTTTACGTGTCAAATATTAAGAAAGGAAGAGAAAGTAAAGAGAGAAGGAAGTAGAAAAAGGTTTAGAAAAAGTTTGAGACAAAATGCTGCTTTCAAGAAGCTAAACTCTATCATCTTTCACCTCTTCCGCATCCATACACACTCCTTTTTAGTTTGTTATTCCCATTTTACTATGCACAGTGAGTAAAATGTTGGCCTATCCATAAATGTACTTTCTTCTCTCATGTCTTATCAGCTATAAAACCAAAAATAGCACATGCACAAAAGCATGACGACTACACAAGAATACTGTAACAGGCCCCTAAATATAGAATGTGGTTTGTATCGTATATCAGTACGACCCCAGTACTTTCTCAGTGACTCAGTGATTATATAAATGGTGGTGGTGGTGGGCTGTGTGTCATTGTCAGAAATATGTAATATAGGAAAAGAGGGAGGGCGTTTCTTTTCTAATTCCCTGCAGACAGCGTTCTCTATAAAGTAGGAAAAAGTTTTAGTCTACTGTAACAAATAAAATGATGTTCTCATGTGCATACATAATAAGTACTAATTCATTCACTCATTCATGGCACTTCACATGCAGGGATGGGAGTCATGTCATTAGTCAAACTAAATTATTCAAGTATAAATAGGTGTACCAAAAACGAGGTACTGTAATTTCCAGCTTATCACATCCGGATAGCCTGTGTTATTCCTAAATACCATAAAACTAGTATAGATTTGCAACAAAATGCAGAATATTTTTTATTTACTTGTCCTTGCCCACCCTCACTTTCTAAAGAAGGAAATTATTTGATAGGAAAGACGGGGGACAAAAAGTTTTTTTCAAGAATGACAACATTCATGACCAACAGTTTACTTCAGGCGCAGGCATATTGCCGAAATGACTACACGATGTGAGTCAGCTTGTGGAATATTCTGTTTGTGGGTAAAGCGAATCATATTGCCATTTCCTTTCTATTTTGAGAGGAAGCCACAGCTGGTGCCGCTTTGTTTTGGTTGAAACAAATATATTATTCCTTTTGTGGATGCTTTCTTTCAAAAACGTATAACATTTAATAGTTGATTGCAATTTAATGAAATCATTTAATTATAATTATTTATATTCACGTGAGGAGGAAAAGCAAAATATACATTGACTAATTTGCTCGGAAACCATGTTGTTTGATTAAATTGGGATTGATCTGGGTAAAAACTAAATAACCGGACAAAATAGGATTGTGCTTTAAAGCATACAAACTTTCTAATAAACTAGTAAGCATGATTTTGTCCTTTTGCATACTATGAAAACAGATGAAGGGTTGCATTTGCTGGTTGTCACTCTCGTATGTGTGGACCTGGTGATTAGATTAAGATTAGCACGGGGCAACAATACTCGCTGCGGTATACGAGTCTCTGTCTCTAGCAAATTATACGATCGATTGATCAATAAAAACCGATGCTGGTGCCAAACGATTGTTGTCATAAGCTTATAAAATGGCCAGAAAAATATTCTTGAAATGAAAAAATCTTAAATTGTATTTCACCAACAACTCTCTAAGCATCGCATCGTTTAAAACAGAAATCCTAAGCGTTTATGTGGACAAGCCGATTTGCTAATGCAAATGCACCATAAGATGCAGGATAGCGTACATAATATCATGGCAGAAAACAAGAAATGTGCAGCAATGCGAGCCAAGTGCCATTAGCTTTGCCATCATCTTTGAGCATTTTCTCATATTTATATGAGCCCTATAGCACATCAAAAAGTGATAAAGGTACAATTCATTTCAATAGAGTTGTACAAACCTTCAACGTTTGAGTACGTCGTCGTTTTTATTCGGTATAATCCTCATAATTTCAATGTGCTTGTCGCTGTGGTACTCATGCGAATAAATGAGAAAGCCTGCTGGCTTTTCACCGTTTCACCCAAAACTATCACTTCCTTTTCATTTTTCATTCATACATATTTAACAAGCAATGAATGAGCGGTGGTGGTGACGATATCATCCAAAACCTTGACTCTCTTGCAGCTTTTCAGGGACTGACACAGCAGACATATTTATACTACAATAATCGTATCATATCTAAAACACGAGGGGTGGATATCCTGCTAATTCTGCACACACATAACAGTTACCCAGTTTTTCTATTGCGCTATTATCTGAAACGTTCCTTTTGTTCGAAAGATTTCATGTGAAAATTTGCCAAAAAGGAGAAAGGGAGTCGGTGTCCTGAGAAATAAAGTAGTGTGCAATCATTCGTTCCGACTTATATTGCTTTTTTGTATTGTACTACGCTGGTTTGTACTTGATTTCGCAAAGTGCAATATTTCCTGGCCTCTACTCTCCGATTACTAAAAAAAGGCTGAAAGCTTCAACATTCGTTCACGCTAGATAGACTGAAAGGTTCTTCCTCCTCAGGAAATTCTCGCGTTAGTGATTCCATTTTTTACATTGGAAACACTGTCGATATTTCTTTTGTTCTTTCATCATTTACTACATTTCTCTCTTTCTCTGCAAGACTATTTTTCAGAATGGAATGTTGATTTAGACACAGGCTAAAAGTCAGCTCATGCACATACAGGAGGTGATAACTTCCTCGGTACATAGAGCTAATGTACTGCGAATATTGAATATATGGTTCACTGTCCCGTAACAATGTTATGTGTATAATACTCAAAACATAACCATGTTAAGGTTGCATCGCCGATAGTTCATTTCATGCCTTTCATAAAATACAAACATCAAAGTAAGCAACATTCAAAGGAAAATTCTGTTCTAGTATTAGTTCACACGCTGGCAACTTATATATGTACTCATGAGTTTAATAATTTCTTTATATGTACCGTATAAAAGGTTACAAGAAAGGGATTTTACTATAAAGAAAAGCTTTTTTTAATCCAAAACGTTCGGTGTTCGATATGTTTCATGTATTTTAGAAGAAAATGTAATATTTGACTTACCAGGGATCCATTAAAAACCAGGTAGCGTATCACGTATGATTGGTTTGTTTGAGGGTCTTCAATAAGGTAAGGATAATCTTTGAGTTTTTTGGATGGGATGCCAAAAGTGGGCAAATCATCTCTTATGTATTTGTAGCACCAAGCACAAGTATCTAACGTAAAGACATTGGGAGGGAGATAAGTTTTGTGACGACACTTGCCACGGAAGTCACGATTTCTCTCATCTCTGTTATTACCACGATCAGTTCTGCTGTTGCTTCTAAAGATACTAGTAGTAGAGCTGTTGACGCTCAGCTCAACTGTCGGTCTCAAAGTGGTCAATAAATGGGCTTCTCTGTGTGGCGTGACAACAGAGGAATCTGCTTCCACCACCTTTTCTCCAACTACCACGGCTCGATTCCCATGATTACCGTGACTGCTGTTATTCTCTCCAACGTGTCTTTTCTGATGTTTTGAGTTGTGTGAGATTTTTATTGGCACTTCATTCTCTAGCATCAGAGTAAGTCTTGTATTGGTTGGTGAATGAAAGTGGTGGTGTGAAAATGGCATCGTGGCACCACTGCTATGTGAGTGTGAGTTTTTGCCATGATGTTGGTGGGATGAAGTAGGCCATAAGAAGTGCGTTGATGACTGGGAGGAAGAATGAGATGAAGGTGACAGGAGTAATGATTTTGACGACGAGTCTGACAAAGACGGTGACAACGATGATTTCGATGATGATAATAATGAAACGCTCGTCGTGACGTGTGTGAAATATTGTGTCATTAAGATGAGACCAAAGAGCGCATGCAATTTTTCGAGTGGCATGATGACGAATCCCATCATCATCCTTCACTGTTTTCCTTGGCTGAAATGCTTCCTCCACTTTTTCCTCTCATGAGACAAAAACGCCTGCTTTCGTTCTAAATAGAGGAAAAGAAAAGGGCTATTCATCATAATGTCAATAATGCAAGCTGGAGATCGTTAATCATTTCTTTTGTTCTGAGTAAGTGGTGTATTTAACAATGTGTCCTGGGCTTTGTGCAACCGGAATGGACCATCATGGCTCTCGCTCTTTGCAAAGTTTCATCAATCTCTTTACTTTTGCCGCACCACAATGCTTTCTCTACCATTTCATCACAATTACTATGAGGAGCGGAAGGGAAAAATAGCCCCAAAATGTTTGACTAAATACAATACACATGTTTTCCATTTCAAATGAGAGATATATTATGCAGAAATGAGCGATTTTCAACTAAGTGTAAGTATGTTCATATATATGCCAACATATTCGGAAGGAAATTACATGCTCCGTTCAATAGGCTGATTATATAACAGATGCTCTCAAAAGCCCGGATATCGTTTTCTTCAAAGTTATGCGATCACATCCTCCAACTCCAAATATATGCTTACTTATTACCTAATAAAAATCAATATGAATAGC
>JAANSM010005081.1:0-10503 GCA_036850725.1 Orchesella villosa | reverse complement strand
CTTAGGCGCTAGGTAATATGAAGACACAATTTCATACTGTAAGCCATTAGCATAACCATAACTGAAAAGATGACTTCTTCCTGATCCATAATATTAACACCTATGGCGTCTATTGTCAAACTCATGACTTTAACTTGCCCTTTAGCCATTAACTGTTGGTGTCAAACGATAACTACTTTCATTATTCTCTTTCACGTTTCTTCAAGTTCACGTGCAAAATATACACATTATTGAATCACATTTTTATTTGAAGATACATAAGGACGACTCATATAACCACGTACAAAAAATTATGCTTGACTTCAGCCTTTAGTCCAGTTGCACCAAATATAATTCTCTGTGTGTTGCGGATTTGTATTACAATTTTACCGCTGGACTATTATATGTAGCATACTTAAAAGTTAAATACATAATATATATAGCGTATAGCGTATGTAGGTCTAGAATTGACCATAACAAGGGTTCTCCTTCCTCGTGCATCTTTATGATGAAGTACTCATCTTGTAGCAGTCAAACTAGAAATGATGTACCACATGAACAATTTTCATAACTAAATTTTGGAACATGGAAAATAAATGAAGTAAGATTCTTGCTTAAGAAGGCAATTCCTCTATCGTAGTCACAAAATCTGCAGGCGGTAAACTTTCTTCTACCCAAAGGTGCTTATGTACATGTACGCCATATCTACATATAACATCATAACCAGTATCCATTTATAAGAACCACATTACTCCTACGACTGGGAACAGACGCAACGCAACATTAGCTTAATGCATCAGTGGTTCCTGATGTGATTCAGAAGAAGATGCAATTCTCCACTTATATCATTTGAATCAGCAACAGTAGACATATAAACTTGAGGTTCACTTCCACATCCAGTTGTTTGCTTATGATGCGACTTCACGAAGGAAAATACAGCACATCAGTTTTATTCCTTTCACGCTATCTGGAAACTAGTTTCTCATCTCTCGAAAAGTCGAAACTAAGTTGTTGTGCCTAGTAAGCAAAGTACATTAGAAAAGCAGTACAGTTTCTTCAACGTCGATTGCGACCTAACTAAATCATAAAATCCCTATCATTTCTCTTGTCTTGTAGAAGCTAGAAGTTGAGAAACTTGGAAATGGCGGAAGTGAGCTTTACTGAGCATTTAAAGCCTCTTGTTTGCACGCATGTACTGCCAAGTGCCTCCACGTTTTCATCATCCCCTACTAAATTTTGTTGAGCAATATGGCAATATTGGTTCATTAAATTACTCTTCATAATGTACTTGCAAGTGCTGAACCAAAGAGCGATAAAGAATGCCTACTTGAAATGATGAAGATTAAAAGAACTGGGCTCACAAAGTTTATTCCAATGTTTTTGATGTTTGATGAATTATAATCAGAAACACATGAAGTTTTTTTCTTTGACTCTGACAACATGGATTTGAGAAGGGAAGGAAAATGCAGACGCACGAAACGAAAGTATTTGGGTTTGTTTGAAAATTAAATGATGAGCAAGAAGACCGTCTACTTTGATGCTGAGAAGTTTCTTATTAACTAATCTTGTATTAAAATCTTAAGAAGTTTTACCTGAACTTATTACTGTTGTGTTTATGTTCATGTTTGAATGGAGCGTGGATGGAGCGGCATGAATGAAAAGGGAAAAACTTGTTGTTTCATCATTATAATATGTAATAATAATGACGTGAGACGGTATTGTATCAAAAACTATGCGCAATGTGTAATGATCTTGATTACGCGAAGCTCAAGAATATTCATTAGGTAGGGGAAAATAATATTGCTACAAAAAGTTTTCGTCGAAAGGTAATACGGCAAAGGGAAAAACAATTCCGTTGGGGGAAGGGAGGAGAATATAATTTTATACTTTTCGTGCTAATGTAATTATGGGTTAAATCTTGCTTGCTTTAATTGAACTTTCAGGGAAGAAGAGAAAGGTACGTTTGTATAAACCTTTGACGATATTATATGCATTGTTTTCAATGTACTAGTGAATGCAGGTATAAGCTAGACTTAATATTTACCTGTGAAAAGGCTGCTCCATATTTTCTAGAAAACATGATGATGCTTTATGCTTCGTTTGTTCCAGCTAAAATGAGTTTGATTTAAATACTTCCTTTGTGTATTGTCAAAATGTATGGATGGCTATATTGCATGATGAATGAATATACGAACCCAATTAAAAATTTCGTGAGTTTAGTATAATATTTGATATTGATTTCATCAATGCTTGATTGCACTGAACTTTACAGATATCATTTTGGATTTCTTTCCATATTTGTATCATTTAATGCAATATTCTAGAGGTTTAGGTTCTATTTTAGAAATTCTGTAATGATTGATTTGATGTGGGCGCATGAGTTCATGCAAACTACTTCATCAAAATACGGCTTTTACGTCTCCAGGATTACAATGGCACAGTGTCAGTGTATGTGATATATATATATATATATATATACTAGTATTCGTATATAACGCTATTTAGACAAAATCTCTTGAATATGCAGCCAGTATAATGCAAACGCGTAATAGGAATATGACTATAGTACCAATTTTTTTAGACTCTACAGGACTTCAAGTTTACACTAATTTTGAACGATGAGACTTTTTCCTGTGTGCTCGTCACAACAATATCTATACAAGCATGCATATAAGGGGAGAGGAGAATGAGTGCAAACACTGCGTGTATGAAGATGTAATCATGATCAAGTTTAGTCTTTAGTCCTACTCTTCCCTTTCATTCAGACTTTAGACAATCCGTAGAAGGTTCATACTGTTTCCAATTTTGGTTTTGTTAGCATGCATTCGCTCCGCTTGCTAAAAGAGATGGAAGAGAGGGGTTTTACCACAGGAAGGAAACCGAAGTGAATGAAATAAAGTAGCAAATAATAGCTCCATGTCAGCTCAGCTACAACAATGTTTAAATCCAAGATCATTGCCAGAGCTGAAGATGTGAAAGGGAGATCAGCGAACGTATTCCTACGCTTTTTCTGCTGTAAATTACAAAAAGCATTTCCACCCATTTCCCTCTAATGTGTATGTGTGTGTAGGATTCTTTAGTTGCATAGAGCCACACTAATTTCTTATTTCAGCCACTCCTCCAATAAGACTACACACAAGTAAACTACATAAATTCTCGTGGCGGATCAAAAACAAATGGCATTAGCAAAATAGGAAGATCTTTATCTTTTAGGAGGATCTGGCAAGGAAAGCACTCGTAATTTTCTTGAGTTCACTGTTGCGGTGTGCGGCATGCATAAGAACTGAGAAAACTACCTTATTGTTCCATAATGTAGAGAAAGAATGTACTTATTCGTGTGGTGCCGTTCAACAATAAACATAAAACTGACAAAGGGCATCAAAACACGGAAAACAAACACGTCTTGCTACATTTACAAGCACTACAGACTACAGTAGTATATAACACAGCTATATGTAAGATTACCGCATGTTCAAAATAAAACTTACTGTGAGATCACGTTGTGGTTTCCAGTGCCAGTTTAAAGTACGGAACTTTGCTTATGATAGCGACATATTTCTAGTATTTTGGTTGAACTCGAATAATTGAAGATTATGCGACCTTTGGAATACCAAGGGGAAGCGCATGATCATAGATGTGGATTTTCATCGCTTTTGTGAAAGATATAAGATATATTATGCAATATATGCAACAAATGTATAGATGAATATATATGTATATTAAAAACAATATCAATTACAAACAGATTAAAAATATATATATACATATATGTGTGACATTTGACTTTCAAGAGTGGCCGAAGATAGAATGGACATTAACACAAAAATCCTTTTAGCTTTTACACAAATATTTTACACTTGTGCTTAATGTCTAATTGCCAAAAACATAAATTAACAACAGCAGCAGTTAATTAATGGATCTGTTCAGATTGGATCAATAAATCCTTTCTGTGGGGCTGGGGTTAGAAGCTGTCATTGCAACTCCTTCGTCATGCTCAAAATAGGGGACATTAAAAATGAAAAAGAAAAACAATCGGCACAGATTCAAATCATATCAATGTGACTTAGGCCTTTAGAAGCCTGTGTCAATTTCATTGCATTTTCTACTAACATAGTCACTCGGAAGGTTCATGCGTACGGTATGGTATTACACTACCCCTGACCCTAACCTAGCTTTTGTTGTCCCTATTGAAGTATAAGAATGTTATAATGAAATACAGCTCATCCACCCCTCTTATCACTTCGCCCTTTTGAACTATAATGCCAATTTGAAATGGATGTTTTGGCACATATTGCATTGAGTGATTGTCACAGATTTTGTTAGAACAGTAATCCAGTTTATTTTGACGTTTTGAACATACTATGCAGTCGCTTTATCGTATATACTTGAGTATATATATCTATATGCAACACTCCTTGCTGCACTTTTGCTAAAAGCCAATTGAAATTCGACACGTCGGTAAAGTACAAGGCAGTGAAATGTAATAATCTTTGCAAGGGGGATTTTCTGTCATATTGAACTACTTTGAAAATGAAGAAGGGCACCGGCGGCTATGTGTTTCTGTGTTCAATAACATGTTGACGGCTGACTTTTTTTAATGTTGCATGAATTTAATAATAAAAATGGAATAAAGAAAGCAGTACCATTTCGGTTCACACAACTCTTTTAATAACAGAAAAAAGCAGTGATCTCGTACTTTGACATCATCTTTAATAAAATGGTTCACATTCCAGGAATGTTTTTTATACTAGAGAGGAAGCCCAAAAATACGTTCTTGATATAACGCTCTGCCACAAATTTCTTCAGTCATATAATGTTTTACAAAAACGTTTACTTGTGTTGAAAGTGGGTTTATTTTATTGTAGCGCGAACACTTACAGCCTTACAGAATACATTGAAGTCAAACCAAACCCTCCATTTTCATTATATAGGGTTCAATTGTACTTGTCTTCAAACAGATTGTCCAACATGAACAACACACAGAGCGTTCAGTTCTTTGCTTTAATTCAAACAATCTGTGCCGGAGGAGGATAAAAAATTAACTCTAATAAAATAATAAGTATGTACTACAGACTGGAGGCAGGCGGACTTGGTATTGTGTGAGTGTACAAAAAGAGATGGGAAATGAAGGGAACAGATGTTAAAATTTATTGCAGATCTTGCATTGCTCGAAAAAGATGCATTTTTTGGTACATTATTTACTATACTGGTTAAATACATAAGCTCTCATCGGGGTGAATCGTAGAAAGCAAAAGTGAAGTTAAAATGACATGGAAAAGTGTTTGTGACAAGCAAATGTGTCGTTCGTTACATTGTAGTTTGTCTTCCATATGTTGCTGACGATTTACCACCGATACTTATATACTCTTTTCATAAAATGTTACTGCGTTACTTAAAGACTTATCTGTATGTTTGTTTGCTTTAATAATACTGACCAACAGAAATGAGCCAGGTTTGTTGGTAATATACAGAATGTTTATAAAGTCATTTTAAGCATCTTATTGTTTAAACATGGTTTACTTTCCAATTTCACATCTCAAAATTTCATGGTTTGTCAATGAGCTCTCAAAATTGCAATGAGCTAGTAAATCTAAGCCAGTCTCCAATTTCAATAATAAAAGCCGAGGCGTAGAATTTTGTTATTATCTTTAGACAAGGGATGAGACACCTTGATAACAAATTACTTTTCAAAAGATTCATAACTCCAAAACGTCACTTTGAAAAATGACGTGCTTCAGTCCTCGCCTGAGCTGAGAAACGAAAAGGTAATTTATGCAAACAAAAATAGTTTGTCTCATTTCCTTTATGTAGTTTTGTAAAGGTATTCCGTCTAACTACAACTAAATAGCTATACCTATAGGCTCCATACATACACATCACAACAGCCATCATTCACCATGAAGATCATCATCATCAATAACGAAAACATCAGCATATTAGAGTAAATGGTGTGGATTGGAAATAGCTCCAGGTTTTTAAAAGGAGATTGGAAATATCTTGAATGATAATGGTAAATGTGTTTTCGTTGCACACGCTCATAGACAGATAGAAAGCAGGCAATATGTCTTACATGCATTGCATTAGGTATATTTTGCCCTTTTTTATGTGCATATAGAATCTTTGGTTTGGAATTTTTTTTTGTAAAAATAAGCAGGCAATATGTCTTACATGCATTGCATTAGGTATATTTTGCCCTTTTTTATGTGCATATAGAATCTTTGGTTTGGATTTTTTTTTGTAAAAATAGATAGATGAATGGTTGAATGCAATGTGTTCCTGCCGCATGCCGGCGGCGGCACTTGCATCTAGAACCGACTACTGCTGCAAGAGAGGAGAGAAAAAGAATGATGATGGGTTGTTACCCTTCTAAAATAAAATGTGGTTAGTTCCTGCTTTCCTATCTGATGTGCATGCTTATATATAATGCACAGCACACAGCAGCATGCCGGAAGAAAACTTTAATGAAAAGATGTTGAAAAGCCAGAGAGAAAAAGGGAAAAGAATCTATGGTGTTTGAGTATAAAATCTATTGAAAAACATACGATTTTATATAAAAAGTAATGAAAAAGGGAGAAAAGCTCTTGTGCCTGTTTACTAAGAATATATGGAGGGTTTTGTTGAAGCTATTTTTACTAACTTTACTATATATAAGTAAACTGAAATAAGAGGGTCGTTAGAACAGTCACCATTATATTTCATGATGATGGGAACAAAATTCAAGGAGTTACGGAACGGATGACGATGAGGATGCTGGTGATGTGATGAACGACATTGCATTGAGGAAGGGACGTCTTCTTCAGCCTCTCCAACTTCCCCCATTGAAAAATCCGTGAAAAGTATGTACTTACCGAAAGCAAGTAGAGACGGGTTACATAAAAAGCAATCAGTTTTTCCCTGTCGCATCATCTAAGAATATCACGTCATCAATTCGTAAGACACCATCTCTTCCTATTCTCTTGATATATCTTGTCGTTTCATGTAGCCTCTAATTTTTTCTCTGGAAAACTTTTTCCGTAAAAAAAACTTGAGAAAATGGCGCATGAAAATTTAAAACAACGTTATTTCTGCAGTACTAGGAACTTTTGTGGGATGGGAAGTTAACTTCACATTATCCATTAGCGAAAAAGTTGCATCATTCTTTTTAGAGGTAGACAGGTTCTGGGAAAATCAACAAATTTTTATGGACCGAATCTAAATTACAATCGTTTGTTGCCAACTGCTTTCCTCTTATTATGATGCTATCTAACAGTTGGCAGTTAAGAGTCGTGCACATTTTTATCCAACCAGTTTCAGCAGTAATCATTTATTCAACGACATTTCAGTGGGAAGGTGGGTGATCGGGATCTGATCACATCCCGTTGTTATCAACTCGTCACAAATCGAAGTTTAAAATGTTATTATACGCTTATAACAAAATATGCAAGCACACAACCGTTTTATATAAAGTAAATATGTAAAATGGATCTAACAAATTTTTATTGGCATGCATGTTCAAACACAAACACCCTAAAAGCAAAAGGATAACTCTATGTATTCAATAACAACATGGTTAAGAAACCTTTCTCAAAATAATAACAAGATGGTTGTCTCTTTTCGGTTATTTTTTCTACCCTGCCTGTAAAATTATGTCACCCCTTTTTTCCAGTAGTACGTACAATACAATCCTCTGTTTTGATCAATGATATTTCTTCTTGGTCTCCATCTCCATCAAGGAGAAAAACGACAAAAAGGAGGGGAGAAATAAAACGTACGTAAACGACTAAGGTGGAACACTAACATTACGGAATGCAGCCTGAAGGGGTTGTTTTTTTAAACAGCCTTTTTGTTTAAGTTTAAACGACTTCATACTATCAACATGGGAAGCAAGTTTGAAATCGAAAGTGACAAGAAAGGGTTCACTATAAGAAAATGCATTTTTGGGCAGTGTCGTGACTCCTTGGTTTTATGCCGTATGATGCAATATCTGAATATCATCTACGATAAAAACAAATCTGTTCTCCTACTACATTCCCAGGCAAGGTCGATTTTTGGTACGGGTTGGTTACAGGACTTGAAGAAAAAGAATTGTTACCGCTACCCTAAGTATGACAGTAACTGGCTAGTTGGATATATATACGCATAATAATATACATTTATTATGTATATATGAAAGGCATACGTGTCGGACTGCCGTTAAATTGTCGGTATTTTAAAACTGAAAGCAGTTCCTGTATGGTGGGAGCGAAAGAAAGTGTCACCGACAGGTCACATTTCTATCTCACTTTATCGCATACCCAATGAACAGTGAAATGAGCTTTCATCACGTATTATTTAAACCTTTCAGTTTTTCTTCGTAGACGATGCGAACGATATGCCTACATCTTGGGAAGGTTGCCTATGAAGATAATGCACTGCAGATTGTAAAGATAGGGTTTCGTCCACGCAGATACTCACATTACAAAACTGTATTATACTTTTCCTTCACAACTTTACCAACTACCGTGTTGTTATGAAACTGAGACTATAGAGAAAGAATCGTAGACAACGTAGGTGGAGAAATAATGCTTTGAAATCATCATCATTTCATATGAATAGATTTAACTAGAAGCTAGAAGGTATACTATATTGGCTTCGTGTGGAAGCGAAATAAAGGGAAAGAAAAGAGAGGCTTGCCATATTTGTTATGACATTACCGCGAAGAAGATAGTGATCATTCTTTCTTTGATGATACGATTCTGAGACGACTTGTACATACATATATGGCAACGCATCCCTATTTTACTCTCCTCCAGCCGTAAGTACACTCATACTCATATATATTTAGATTTGTATCTCAAGGAGACCTCGGTTCCTTCTCGTATCTCGTTTAGCTTCATAGAAATTTTGCTGACAGAGAAAAGTTTTAGATTTTGCCATGAGACCTCACAACCAATTTTGACAAGCGAACAACATAACTTTAAGGATATTAGCAAACCACTATCTCTCTATTCATTTTGTGAGAGCTTTTACTTGATAGCTTGACTTATTTTCATTTCTATCTCTACCCCACACACATTATATTATGAAAAATATACAGGAAGGTATACAGAAGGATCAATTTCACAAAATAAATTTTCCTTCATTTCCTCTAAATGTACTGAACCAGAAGGAAACGTAATGATTCTCTACCCCACACACATTATATTATGAAAAATATACAGGAAGGTATACAGAAGGATCAATTTCACAAAATAAATTTTCCTTCATTTCCTCTAAATGTACTGAACCAGAAGGAAATGTAATGATGCCAGTAAGTGAGTACTGTTCATTGCTCCCGTGTTGTACAATCATCAGTCAAGTAGTCCGTGAAGGAAACAGACTATATGGATCACTCCTATCTCTCTCAACATTGCATAAATATATTTCCTCCTTTGTGGATCTGTATCGATCTCCTTGCTCAAAGATCTCCTTTCTTTGCCAGAGGGATGTTATGTATCCTTTTGTGAGAAGTATCCAGGACATCGGCTTTTTACCTTACGTTAATGACTTAACAACCTGACTTATATGTTGTGCAGTGTTGTGTATTATCTAATTTACCATCTCGTTTTCAAATACGGCAATAATAAGTTGGTTACAAACCAAGTTTTCAACTAAAAACGCTTATTATCATCCTTTTCAATTTTGTCCGCCATTGCTATTCACATTCTTTTATGCTGGAGCTATTACAGACGATGACAATTTAAGAGGATACATATATATAAGTTCGTGGAAAACTTTGAGTAGCAACGCTGGAAAGAGAGGAGAGGACTGCTGAGTTGTTGCTTGATAATATTGTTTACAAAAGTTTTACGCTCGTTTCTAGCAATGTGATCAATGCCCAATTCTTCCATCCAACCAGTGTTGTGTGCTTCCAAACAAAATAGCTTTTCAACTTTCCAGCCATGTATGCTTTTGTTCTCATTTAAAAGCGATGTCGACAGGCAAACATTCGTTGGACGTATAGTGACTTTAGCTTCTTGCTTTTCTTTACCTTGTCCAGCTCCTTTCATTTCATTCTTATTCATCCTTCTATTTTAGTTTCACTCAAAAATTATTTTCGCTGCAAGCTCTTCTATGGCGTGCTGCTATTGTTGCGTTTGAAACGCAAAAAGCACTATATAGGACTATATGTAAAAGCGGATAGCAGAAAGGCAGTAATGGGCTTTTTACACAATAGTTGCTTTATGAACTTGGGACAGGTATGACAACTGGATTGACGGTTAGCTTCCCGTCCCCGTTACACTTTCACATTCTCACTGGTTCTTGTTGGCGAGTACATTGTATGTGATTTGTGTATAGAAACAAATTTAATATACATTATCAATAATACGTGCGGACTCGTTTTTTCTTTCTGTATTTCTCATTTCTGTTTCCATTCCATTTTGTATAACTGGAAGCAAGTAATACATATGCATTAATAATGTCATAAATCTGTGTCTTGCTTCGCTTGGTCAGTTGATTCAATATAATGTTCATAAATATACGACAACAAGTAGCAGCCAAGTCAAATTCTTTTGTGTGATTCAC
>JAANSM010005080.1:0-10505 GCA_036850725.1 Orchesella villosa | reverse complement strand
AACTAACTTGATGGGTAGTTTCTGGTCTCATGGTAATAAAGTCCCAAAACATGTCAGCGTCCTAAACAATGGATTTGGAATGTTTTTAGAGATTTTTAAAACGAAGAATTCCAATATACTTATTAACAATTACTTACTTTTAGATGTGTTTGAGGATTCCTCTTTTGAGTATGAATGAAGCTTGGAAACAGCAAAGGATCACGAACGAAAAAGATTGGAGTGTTATTTCCAACTAAATCCCAATTTCCATCTTCTGTATAAAACTTCACAGCGAATCCACGGGGGTCCCGAACTGTGTCTGCAGAGCCGCTTTCGCCTCCCACCGTAGAAAACCTGACAGCAACATTGGTTCGTAATCCGATCTTTTGAAAGGGCTTTGCTTTGCAGTACTTGGTAATATCATGCGTTAATTCGAAGTAGCCAAATGCCCCTGAAAAATAAAAATATGAAAGACATTTTAATTTATTTTAAGATGCTAAAAAATGTTATTCACTTTTCTGAATCAAAAAGTTTACCTGCCCCCTTTGCGTGAACCTGAAACAAATAATTTATTTATGATTTATTACGAAGTAAATTTGACAGCTATCAATATTTGACACATTTTAAAATTAAAATACATACCACTCTCTCTGGAATACGTTCCCGATCGAAATGGGCAAGATGTTCAACCAACGTTGTGTCTTGAAGCAAAAGTGGCCCATTTGAGCCCACTGACAAGGACGTACTCAAACTCGGGATTGGACATCCATGAAAATTCACAGCCCGATCGGGTTTCTGCAGAGGAATAATATGAAATCGAATCACAAGGTACAGTAAAGATAACTACTTTCGGTGAACGGTAAACATAGTTTAAGTACGCAAAAACTTACAGCATTCCTTGCTTTCCAACTGTTAAGTTGCTCAGCTGCTTTATCCCGGCTTCCCATTTTGCGAAGTTTAAAATCCAAGCTGCTCAAGCTACAAATTTTGAAATCTTAATAATCCCACGGAAGCAATAATATAGACTGAATAATTTTTTTCTTAATTTCAGCTACTGTGATGATATGATCAACCAAATCGAGGAGTAACTAGTTGTTTATGCTTAACACAGAATGAATTATGGGAATCAGCATTGAAACAAACATTGAAGAAACAAACTAATGCTATGTTTTGTTACAGTGGTGGTGTGATACCAAGTTGGTTGAAATAAACATGCGCATGAATACTTTGAAGAGCTGTCATTCACATCACAACTTTCAATAGCAAAGTTAACAACACATAATATATGCATAGATTTTCAATTCAGACCATGCACAGTGCTACACTAACTTTGTATGTGGTACATACTCTTCATCATTCATCGCTACTTGACTTGAACTCGCTTTCATATGCGTGTATTATTTTTTATCAATTTTTACTTAACAAAATCGGAAAATGAGATGGTCAGTAGTAGGAAGTAAGAAGGTATAAATACAAATATAGGGAATACCGTTCCTGTTAAAATGTTCCCAGAGTCTAGTGTGAAGCAAGGTTGATGTTGCTGATGTTATGTGGCATGCATAGATAAAGTATATATAATTTGATACCATTGATTATAACATTTCTTGTATGCTTGGATGGTTAATAATTTTTATTATATAAAATGCTAAGATTTAGGGTAGCCAAAGTTAGTTTGCTGATAAGATAGATGGTCGTACCAGATGTCATTATATTAATCAATGCAAAAATAATATATACGAAGTGTATACTCAACCATGGTTTTTAGTTGTTGCCAACAGGACACGATGAGTTGTTTTTCTACTGATTTTGTCACCCTTGAGAGATTGGTTGACATTAATACTGAACTTTTGACTTTGCTCAAAGTGCTGGTGTGTGTATGGTGATATAAATAAAATAATCAAAATTGTATTTAAGAGAGGACAGTATGTAAATTAGATTGCATATCAAATGTTGACGATGATGCTTCCAGAATACATCATTTTAACCACTTATTTCTACTGGCATTCTGTATTTCATAATGAAAAATGACAATTCATCACAATTTCAAACTCAATTGTATTCAAAAGACTGAAACAATTACAAATGAAGTTTTTTTATTGAGATGGAAAATGTGTCGGTATAATTTGTAGAGATGCTTAGGTACTTAGACGGCTTTGTTTTAAAGTAATATTTCCCATTTATTCCCAGTATCCAATAGATAATATCAAACAACCACAGTCAACAGCTTTTGTCATCAATAGATCAGACATATATTACTATATGGATTTCAACAAAACCATAATAATACTGGACGAATCACATGAAGGAATAGATTTTTTACATGCATTTTTACTTATCCCATCACCACATCATCCTACATTTTTTTGAAGCTGAAAAGTTGTAGTAATAACAAAAAAAATCCTATTAACTGGAATGTACTCAAATGCTTTTCATTATCATCGCGTAACTCGCTCATGCTGACAAGGCAGCCCTCAACAAAGTTCCAAACTCTTCATTAACTTGAGAGAAGTTGCTAAGAGCACGAGCTCGAATAGATTCCGTTGTAGTTTTCAAGCTTCCAGCAATATTGTCTACCAACCGTTGACGTTCCTGTGGTGTCAGCACCTTGCGCCAGAATAGGTCAACTTGAGAAAAGTTATCCTCATCTCCAGTGTCAGTGCGCACGACGTCCCCGGCGAGTTGAAACTTGGTCTGTACTGCAGATGGACACTCGTGGGGTCCATCAAAACTGTTGGGGAAGTAGTTGGGAGCTCCACCTTGACGATTATCCACCCTCATGGGGCCATCCCGAGTATATGTCGTTGTTTTGATGGATGCCAACGGACAGTTTACTGGTATTTGGGTGTAGTTTGCACCTAGACGATGACGATGAGTGTCCGTGTAAGAGAAGAGACGACCCTGAAGGTAAAAATAAAGGGGTATGCTATCAATTTGTTATATCAATTTCGAATTTTGGCAAAAAAAGGAGATAATTACCTGAAGCATTTTGTCTGGAGAAGCCTCAATTCCTGGAACCATATTAGCTGGGCTGTATGCCGCTTGCTCGACGTCATTAAAATAATTTTCAGGATTTCTATCCAATACAAATTTGCCCACAGGGATTAATGGGAAGTCAGTATGTGGCCAAACTTTTGTTAAATCAAATGGGTTCCACCGATATTTCTCAGCTTGCTCAAAAGTCATGATTTGCACGCAGAATGACCATGATGGGAATTTTCCTTCGGCAATACTGTTATGAAGATCTCGGATGGAGTAGTCAGGATCTTGTCCTTCCAATTCCTTTGCTCTTTGAGCAGGTAAATTTTTAATCCCTTGATCCGTCTTCAAATGAAACTTACAGTAGACAGCATTTCCATCCTTGTTAACAAGCTTGAATGTATGGGAGCCATAGCCATTCATGTGGCGATAACCATCTGGAGTTCCTCGATCAGAAAATAAGAAGCAAACCTGGTGCAAAGTTTCTGGTCGGAGGGAAATGAAATCCCACATCATATCAGCGTCCTATTATAAATTTTAAGATTTTATTGCTTATTTTCAAATATGTAATTAGACGCATGAATGGTGAATTAAGTTGAGTGTAACCTTCAAATGTGTTTGAGGATTTCGTTTTTGAGTGTGAATAAAACTTGGGAAGAGGATGGGATCACGAATGAAAAAGATGGGAGTGTTATTTCCAACTAAATCCCAGTTTCCATCTTCTGTATAAAACTTCATGGCAAATCCTCTTGGATCCCTGGCTGTGTCAGCAGACCCGCTTTCCCCACCCACCGTGGAAAATCGTACAGAGACTGGGGTTCTTTTACCCACTTTCTCAAACACACGTGCCTTCGTGTATTTAGTGATATCATGTTGCACCTCAAAGTAGCCGAACGCACCTAAAACCAAACACAATTTATTAAATCAATTCATAACTTTCAGGCTAACACTAAAGTCAATACCCTTTAACAAAGGATTGCTTGCATTAAATTTTCTCAGGATTAAAATAGTTCCGTTCTCCACCTTAAACTTGCCTACTTCCTTTCAATGAGCTTAAAAAATAGTCTTTCAAGCAGAATAATACTATTCTATATATGTCGTGAAATGTCACAGGGTAATACCCTCAAAGAATAAAGAAAAGACACTATCCTGTCACCTCAATAACATGTGTAGTAAATGTAATAAATCATTGACTGGCCTCTCAAACACTTTAATCCAGCATAGAACCATGCATTTGCTTTATTCTACAACTGAAGTAGACAGCAAAAAAATAGCTAGCGGTAACTGGCTTTTGCTTAAAAAGACATGCCGTACAAGGAATGCCGGTCCGTTTTTATCAATAAATTACAAAATTTGTACTTAAGTGTTAAATGTAATAAATCATTGACTGGCCTCTCAAACACTTTAATCCAGCATAGAACCATGCATTTGCTTTATTCTACAACTGAAGTAGACAGCAAAAAAATAGCTAGCGGTAACTGGCTCTTGCTAAAAAAGACATGCCGTACAAGGAATGCCGGTGCGTTTTTATCAATAAATTACAAAATTTGTACGTAAGTACATTGCCGAATTGACAAAGGAATGAGATAGCTAACGGTATCTACCTATGACTCTATCCCATGTGATTTTTTTCCTAACATCTAAAAAAAAGTCGAGACAAATGATGGTACTCATTCAAAAATCATAGCATAACGAAATTCATAGAATCAATCAATCCTCTCTCACAACCTTTTCTATTTCCTCATTTTTTTTCTAACATCTAAAAAAAGTCGAGACAAATGATGGTACTCATTCAAAAATCATAGCATAACGAAATTCATAGAATCAATCAATCCTCTCTCACAACCTTTTCTATTTCCTCATTAGTTTCCAAATGAATTTGCTTTATGGCATGTTAATTAATTAGTTTGAAAAATATTTTCAATAGATTTCCTCCTAGAACTTTATAATCTCATGCATGCGCATAAAAAATCAAATCCCCACGAATTGAAGAGAATGCAAGAGTTCAAAGCACACACGAATTGATTTTTTATAGATTTTTTTCTTCTTTCAATCTTGGATGACAACTTTTTAGTTGGAATGAGTGTTTCAGTCGACTCATCCTTATCTGAAGGAAAAATCAACAAGGAAAATGTGAAATTTAAATCCAAATAATGAGATTGAAAACGGATTCAGCTGTCACACATAAAATACTTTGCATTCATCTTCCTCCGTTCAGTGACTGCACTTCGTAGAGCTACACACATTACACCTTCGACACCGCGTCAACTCTACAGGATAATGCCATATCACGACGATGAACGCAACCAAAAGTTGTTTACTTTCAATGGGAAAATCTCACTTGCCAATCCAATCCAATCCACTTTATAGGACAAGAGAAGAGGGACAACGAGAAGGCAACGAAAGCAAGCAAACCAATCATTTAAAGCTGACATAATAATGCACTTCTTATTGCCTTGAGGAAGTCCCTAACCATTATATTTACATGTGTGTATAGCTTCAAAAAACACCATTCAATTATTATTATTACTTCATATAAAATTCATTTTCCTTTCTACACCAACCAACCTCCTCAGTCCTATACTCTTATAAGGTGGGCTTGAA
Source organism: Orchesella villosa (assembly GCA_036850725.1). Taxonomy (NCBI): domain Eukaryota; kingdom Metazoa; phylum Arthropoda; class Collembola; order Entomobryomorpha; family Orchesellidae; genus Orchesella; species Orchesella villosa. The sequence goes on along the minus strand of JAANSM010005080.1, from coordinate 4,946 downwards.
CGTGAACAGTGAACGGATAAAAAAATTAGTTGTGCATAATATAATTTTGCTATAAATGCAGTAACGAAGCGACATATGTGTACACATGAAAGAGAGAAAGACATTCATCAAAAGAAAACATTATTTCCTCTCTCTCTTCTTCTTCTTCTTTTGAATCGGATAAGAAATTGTGACTTGCTTGTTGTGTAGAGTTGTATGTGGGGCCAATGAACCTCTACAATCTACATTTACGAACCCAAGCCAAAGCCAATGTATATTGGTTTGCCTCTTCTGCAGGTTATTATGGCACGATGAATAAAAAATACTTGTAATAAGGAAACCACATTTTCCTAGGTGCTCTTTAGCATTACCCTCATATAAATATACAAACATGTATATAGACATATATATATGCATATAATTATTATGTGTGTCTTTAAAGGGAAAATGAATGTTGTGTTCACGTAATGGTCAAGTCAACTTTCGATCCACTAAACTAAAGAGACGAGTTTCTACTCTGAAATGGTGATCCACACGATTCTCATTTATAATCAATGATGATGTTAATGATAAAAGTAATACCTGCACTTTTTAGTGGATGAGTTATTCATGAAAATCTTAATTTCTTTTCCCCGAAATGGTTTAATTCAAACATTAATAAATCAAAGTTGAAAGTGAATTTGAATTTGAAAGAAAATGGTGATGGTAGAAAAAGGTGACAGTTCGAATTAAGCAATTAGAGAATGGTGATAATTAAATGAAAAAAGGTTCTAATGTAATCAAGACCTTCGGCTCACATCAGAATCTTTTTGTTGCGTAAAGGAATTGCCTCCCATGTAGATTTTAGACTGTGTTTACCCTAACAATTAGGCTGTTGCTGTGATAGTAATTTGCAAGCTTCCCTACCACTGTGGAAAAGTAATCTTGTCATAATTACCGAGCTCCCACGTTTATTTATTTTTTAGGTTGACGAATTGGGTATTTGTTAATGTTGTTATCATTCATTTGTCCTCATTGCAGTAAGTAATTTGAAGTAATTTTTAGAAATGACATGATGTTTCAAGTTTCGTCACATTACCATTTAAAGTGGGACTTGAGAACTGCGTAAAACCTCAACCACAACCTTTTTTTAGAGACTCGGCTGTTTGAAAGAATTTTGTTGTATTAGTTATTATTATTATTAATACGAATTATCAGTTATCATCCTAAGCTCAGTCATATAAACAAACACGAACGCTTTTATAATTGCAATAAAAAGACTTCTTCGTACTTTATTGTTCATACGAAATACGTGTATCAACTAATTACCCAAAAAATCCTTCCCCTCGGGCTCATTACTACATTATCAAGACAGATTACAAAAAACTGAATGCTGGCGTTCAATTCTTTATCACAGTTTTACTGTAATATAGCTCCAGGTGAGACTGCAACAGAGTGTATTATGAATTATGATGATGACTATGAAATTGATGACTTCTCAGAATATGAGATAAAAAAAATGCATTACTTTGGAATTCACAAAAACTCATGTTAATCTACAGCACTGTTGCTCAGTATGCCCACTACTAAAATGCAGACATCATGAGTTTTGCCTAGTTTTTTGTCATTATGCATGAGGATTAATAATGGCTCAGAACTAATGTACATAATCCCACTTATTGCACCGCATAGGAGTGCGGTGTTCTAAGTTCTACTACCAATTTGTGTTATCTAATCAATGCTTCATAATCCCTATCCAACTCCCCATGTTATTTTAGATAGTTCGCAAGTCAACAGTTTGAAACAGAAAGGATGAGAGCAATTAAAGGGTGTAGTATGAATGGTGAGATAGTGAGATTAGTGCAGCATTTGGCTTCGTCCTCTTTACCAATAATGCAATGCCGCACGAAATTGGATGACTTTCATCACGTCCAGAATAAATGTGTGTACTTGAGATGAATATTGTTACGGTCACACTTTAATCCTTAGCTAAATGTAGTTGATGATTGAGGAAGAAGACGACTGTGTGAAAGATAGAATGAGAGTTTTTTACAGAATATATTTTACCTGCTCCTTTGGCATGAACTACACGTTCAGGAATTCGCTCCCGATCAAACGCTGCCAAGTGCTCAACCAAGTTGGTGTCCTGAAGTAAAATGTAGCCTGTATTTCCAACCGTTAGGGATCTTGTCAAACTTGCAACGGGACAGCCATGAGCATTTACAGCTCGCTCTGAAGCCTAAAAACATTAAGAAATGATTTTCAGTTTAAATAAATTTCAGGTGTTATTTAAATAAATAAGTTTTGTAAGACGGATTCATGGTTTGTTTAAAACTGGCAGAGTTGACGTTGACATGCACATGCACCAGATGGATGACAAAACGTGATGAAAGCTTGTATGTCTTTTGAAATAAAAGCATTTCAAATTGGTGTTCGAGCGTGAAAAAATACTATTGTCATATGTCAATCTCCCATCTCTGACGAAATTTTTTTTGAAGAGTGAATGCAAATATTGAGCTAGTTCATTTTAAATGCAGAGGAAGTCAAAATGATCAAATCATGCGTGGTGAATGTGAGGTGAGGGACATNATTAAACTGAACGAAAGACGTGTAATATAACTTTCAAAATCATGAAGATTACAACTAGAAGAATCTATATTCTTGTCAGTTTTACTTTAAATGTTGCAATATCTATAAATTTAGCTGGATCCTGGTGTAAATGTTAAATAAAATGGGAGAACAGTAGCTTTGAACTTTTCTAAGAAGAATGCTTTCAGCATCTCTTTAAGTGAGATGCGCAAGGCCAGTTACATATAATTTTGTACAACACGTCACTTTTACAACAACTACATAATGGACGTTTCACACGCAACTAAACGAAAAAAAAGTTAAGATCAATTTAAATTCATGAATTCACTCATTGAAATCATTGACGTCGGCCAAACATATATAGTTTTTACGTCTTAATTTCAATCGTAATCTTTGGATACAACATGGATTTGTCAACGAATTTGAGCTATTTTTGATAAAAATTAGTAAGATTAACTATAAACCTACCTCATTCTTCTTTTGCCAATCAACAAGTTGATTAGTTGCCTTATCCCGACTTCCCATCTTTGCTAATTATCACGTTGCCCCGAAGTCTGTCAACGTCCCTAAAAGCAAGTTGCTGAAAATGCTTGTTATGTCGCTTTCAAAAGCACTTAACAACAGACAGGTAAACTGTAAACTGCAAAGGTGGGTATCCTGTTTCGATTGTGCACTCTTCTGGTCGAGCACTAACTGCAGAGTGAACAAGCTTGACAGTTTCACTCTTGGTGTCTACATGCACCAAAATGAATGTGTATAATACGGTTTGGCTTCTTCGGCTTGAGGTTGACTGTTGTGGGTGTTGTTGGTTGCACAAAGTAATTTGCACTATTGTGTCTTCTCATCCTCACCAACACAATATTCTCTTCAGTTTACGGTTGTCCACAAAAAAATGTGGTATGCATTCATATTAGCTCATCAGTCAAACGCTGCATCAAGGTGGAATGAATGGCAAAGCGTTTGTGTTGAATACCTATGGCATTTTTGCTACATTCGGCATAGAGATAGAGAGAGAGAAACACACATAGTAGCTAGAAATCACAATATCCTAGCAATGCAATTACAAATTACGTCCCACCCGTTCTCCCTCCACTGACGTTGTTATTTCAATATTTAGCTTTAGAAAATGAATGCTGTACTCGACAATTGCAGTCGAATTGGTAAGTAAGGTTTTTTGGATGCACTTTAACATAATTTATTATCAAATCAGTTGTATTTTTGTATATGTTTGTCATACAGAATTCCTTATACGGATTATGGTAATAGAATTTTGTGCAGGGAATATGACTTTTGTGGTGATTACTCCAAGAATGCTTAAATTTTGAATCCTGAAATCTCACATGAATTTCAGTATCTGATATCTGAGTATACTGCTGCTGAGGTGAAAAAATATATGTTAATTTGCATAAGCACCATATATTATATCTACTCTTTACACTTTATTTTACTGCGTTCTTCAAGTTATTAAAGTTCTTCTACCTTTGTTTTAGTGTGTGGTATCTGTTCGTAGTAAACTCATTTGTTCCTTAAAAGTTAAGCATAATTACAGTTTCACATGCAAACTATAAAATTATAAACACATTATGAGCGCTCAACATGGCGAAAAAAACTATTTTGTTTGCAGTTCGAGAAGCATCCTCTTGCATAGCTTTTTCTTAGAGATTGGAAACCCGGTGTAGTGATAACAAAACAGAATGAATTGGAGGTGGTCCTCGTTTATTTCCTTTAATAATGCAACATACAAAGATATTTCGGTATAAAATTTAAGAATGAAGGACAACGCTTTTTATGGAACTCATTAATTACAATTGACATCCAGGTGTTTCTGCATATAGTAAATGTATATTAGCATCTCTTCAAGTAGAATCTTTCTCGTTGCCGGTACACAATATCAAAATTGACTCGCCATCATTTTACTCTTATTGCCTTGGGCGAGGACTTATCGTCGCTGCAGCATCTTTTTTTCTTTCTCACACCGGATTCACATTTAATTGAATTTATCAATTTAAAAATTGGATAAACCATTATATTAGATTAGATTATCTTTATTAACATGTTTACTTGTATCAGCCAAGAGGCTATATAAGTTATTTTATGCATAAAATTGATGCATAAAATAACTTCTTTTAGTTACGCTATTTCTTATTTACTAATTCCACTAGTTTTCTTAAAGGGATTTGAAGAATCAAAAAAATCATATCATCTTTCAATACTTCAACCTATGTAATATTCCTGTTTTCATTAAAGTGTACAGATTGACGTCATATCATATCCCACCTTTCTCCACCGACTCGGGTCAGACTGTGCTCTCAACTGGGTAATCGTTGAGTTTTATGAGTGACGTGACGGATATTGCTGATTTGACGCTTTTATGTAACAGAGAACTACCACAAAAGTGA
>JAANSM010005079.1:0-10505 GCA_036850725.1 Orchesella villosa | reverse complement strand
TTACTTTAGCCTTTGGCACACTGTTTGCCTTACTTATCTAGGGAAGACATCAAATGAAAATGTTGGCAAAATCTACTTGTCTATATTCTATATTTATATATGTATATATATTTGGTGTTATGTAAAATAGGTAGGTATGTAAATATACATGGTTATATGAGTTTGATACAAACCGAATTTTTAGTAACAAAATTTTAAAAATTGCTTACTTCCCACTAGCACATTCATTTCATATATTTTACAGTTAGACACACACATTCAATCTGAATATATGTTGTAATGTGATAGTTCGACAGTCATCTTCATCATCATTCATCTACACATTCTTTACAGACAGGCAATTTAAACTCTTCAGAGCTGCTTTTGAAAAAGTATAAATTGGCAAAGTTCAAAGACTACCTGTGTTAGATGGATGTTAATAAAGGTGAGGAGAGATGGGTGACAACTATGGCCTCGTGAAAATAGGGCACATAATGATGGAGATGATGAGAAATCTCATTTTAATTTCCACGGAACTCTGCTTTCGTTCAAATGCAATCATCCAATGTTATATACCGATACAAATGGGATGGAAAATGAAATAAGAAGAAAAAAAATTGTCAACCTTCACAATCACACATGTCACAAAAAAGTGAGGCCTTTGGAATGAAGGGTAGCAGTAGGAACGGAGAGAAATTGCTTTGATGTGTGTATTCATTTACATGCTCCGGATAGCTTTTTTTAGCGAAAAAATATGAAGGACACAATTTATTTCCGGTACTAAGGAATTTCACTCATTTTAGGACATATGGCTTTTAGTCTTTTGATGTTGGACGAGTGAAGTTTTGTCAGAGGCGCTGTAAATTCACATTGGATTTTTGAATTGATGGGGTTGGACTGCTAGAGAACATAGTGCATTCATTTACGACTAATACAAAGAAGGAATAGGATGCCTTTCCCCTTATCTCTGTGAGTTAGAGCTAAATGACGTCAATGGATTATTTGAAGTTATCTCAGGGTCATCTTTTGCTTTGTAATAAAACAAACTTTTAAAAAGTATTTATTTTCATTCAAAAGTCATTAAATACGTTATATATTATGACATTTCGAACAATGCATTCGAGCAAAAGTACATTTTATGGTGATTTTCTCAAAGAACAAGATACAGTGGTCAAACAGTCACACGAAACATGAAAGTGAGTGGTAACTAGATCATACAAATGTACTTTAAAATAAAGGGTTCGCATTTAGGTATATCAAAACTTGCTTTACTTATCGATCATCTTGATACGTCATCTCTGTCATCTCTAGAGAAAAGAGGACTATACAAGAAAACTCCTTTCTTAACATTTTTTCAACTAATGTCAAATACTAAAAGTATTTCCACTTCTTTGAACATTTGAGTCAACTATATTTTTTTCGTTCACAATTAATTTTTCAACTGCAAATGAACTTGTTTGATGCCTAAAACCATGGAAATGTGACAGGGAAAAATAATTACATAGTTTTTAATTAGATGGCCTTTGCTCCCTTTATCAAAGCATATTTTGAAAGTGCACTTGAGTTGGCTACTATTTCCTCTACACTTTTTGCAAGACCAAAGAACAAACTTTGTTCCCTAACAAAATAATGTTGTAATCCCGGTCCGTCGCTACCTAATATCAATGCATGTGTGTGGAAACATCAAACTAAACTTATTAACATGAGATCATGTACCCTGTAGGTACTTAGAATGAGCATTGGTGTACAAATGTACAAAAGTAGTTGCTCTTCAATCATCATTCATGGGAGATGTTGAAAATGAGGTCGTCTAAAGAGCCAGAAGCTTTTGGGATGAGAGATCACATCACATCATATTATGAGCAGTGATGCGTGGCTTGGCTGCTACTTGCGATGCTCTCTTTCCTCAAATGGATAATGGATTGACATTCGTACTTCTCTCCCACGCGTAATAATCATGTTGGATTCAAACACCCAAAGATTACGCTATATGTATGTTTGTATGATCATTGATCAATGATCCATCCACCTTATGAGCCACTCTAACGTAACGATAAGTCGGGTTGAAAGCTTATATAAAATAATGTAATCATGCTATCTCTATGCTTGCTAAAGCACTTTGATGTCTAAACCCCATGATAAGAAACAGGCTTCAGTAACGACTTCAATCCCCCATTATACCAACTGAGCAAAAGAGATGAGAGAAGCGAGATAAAAAAAATCTCTTTAAAGTTATGCTTCAAATAATAATTTCAAACCAATTTCTGACAAGTAAATAATTCTGTGATTGTGATTGTCATGTCACCCGAGTCTTACTTTCTTCCTTGTCGGTGTGGGAAGAAGTGATGATTGTTTATGCAAATTTTTGTGACCTTTCCACTCATCTTACCATTTTGGTTTGTTGCGTGGAGAATGATGTTGTAAGCGAAAATTGTGCACAGTGCACATACTCATATGTGCTCTTTTCTGAGCAATGCTGAAAATGTAAATTTGTCCGTTCATTCGAATGAACTTAAAGATTCATATATGGAAATTTCTTGCCTCCTCCAAACGGGATACAAAGAGAGTGTGCATTCAGTTGAAGATTTATCTATTTCAAGGAAACAAGTAGCATATTGCGTTGAGTGTTGAGTCGAGTAAGTTCAAATATATAATGGAATTCACTTCATACTTTTTTTTGCCACTTCTTCGTTTTAGTGAAGAGATACTTCTAGATAAATATAATGCTTGATATATACATGTATTTTATACTTTATACTTACTTAGCGTAGCTCATGCTCAAGTGTCCTTTTGAATTGGTAGGTGAAGTAGAGTGTGAAAGAGAAGTATAAAAATGGCTGACAATAGAAAAAAAAATTGACAAAAGACTTCAAATTCAATTCAATCCGACAAGTTCGCACTGCTAAGCTCATAATCAACTAAATACATGCAAGGTTGGATGGAATGGATATGATAACTCGATCAAATGCTTGAATTGTTAGAAGGTTGACAACAGCTTGTAATATATTACACTTTCCATCTTGGTTACTTTAAAAAAAGATGAGTTACTTTATCATATTATGAATAAAGATCAAGATGGCAACTAACGAGAAAGTTTTGTAGGGGGAAAGCTTTTCTCGCTCATCTTTTCATGTCACTTGAATTATTAACAAATCATCAGAGAGCTCTTTTTGCTCTCGCTTGCTTTCACAATCAGCTCAAATGAATGCTGAGATGGTGAAATGTGGATGTATGGATAATCATGTAATAATGATGTAAAGGTGAAACCTGACTCCCAGAATATAACCATATATATAACATATTTATTACATTTTAGTCACTAACATTGATTGTCAGTAATAGAAAAAGTTTAATCTTACCAATGCACATGAATGCTTTTAAAAGATTGCTGCTAGCTAAGAAAATAATGACGACAGAATTCCCAAAACTGGGATTCACAAGCCCACTCGCTTCATGGCTCTTCGTTTTTTGTGCTAATTGGATAAATTCCAAATTTTATTCATGTTTAAAACATGGCAGTGAGCCGTTTACTGTGAATCGTTAAGGATGAATATAATCATGATATATAAAAGGAGTCAGCCAACTTATCGTCTATTTTACATCAATAATTTCTCTCTTTAGGAGAAAATTCTCAGAGGAAAAGGTTCTTTAGAAAAAGTTTTTATTCACATCTATCTTTGTTAAAGGTATATAAGTAGATCTTAGAAAGTAAGTATAAGTTAAGAAAAGGAATATATACAAGTCTTAAGTATACAAAGACATGATTCGTTAACACATACGTATAATATATATATCAGGCTGGTGTTAGAACTACGATGTATTATGTTTTCTGCGCATTAGGCTTATGAATATATGGGAAGGAAAGGATAAAGTTAACTGTCTAAAATTCTTTTTATTTGCACAGCTCTCTCAACCTTCCGGAGGAGCACTTGAGGAGCGAAGTAGAGATCATGGGCCTCCAATGACCAAGTCAGCAAGACTAGAAAACTTTCGACGGTGCAAATCTTTTGACTGGGACCATTTCCGTGAGTTCACCCAGAATGTAGCGTGGGAAAACGACCACAAGTCATCTAAAAGTTGTAGCACCACTGCTAATCACAGTGCAACTTGTTCAACTTCATCTGGCACCAGAGAGCCAATTGTGAGTCGGGAAGAGCGGAGTACAAAACTTGTCAATAAGTCCAGCAAGTCATGTCTAATTAAAAATACAGAGTCGACAGAAGCTTTGCTCAGTCACATCCAAAGTGGAACAATAATATCTTCAGCATCCTCTTCACCATCCTCATCCCACATTTATCAAGACTTCTCTTCATCTCCACCTGTTTCACCAAGAAAATTTGGATTGAGAGCTATGCCAAATATTTTTAGTTTCAACAAGGACAAGATGAGTAGTAGCGGCTCAGCCAAGGATACTGGAGTTAGTGGGGGTGCTTCCAAATCAATGAGGAAACTGGATCCTCCAACTCACTTAGATTTATTTGGCACGCCATCATCATCCCAAAAAGTTACAACAGTTTTCGAAACAACAGTGTGCAAAAAGTGTGCTCTCCTTTTGCCCCAGTCCGCCAGTGAGCAATGTGAGAAGCCAGATTTAATGCAACAGCACACACAAACGGATTTCCCCTTTGCATCCGACATCAGTCCAAACATTAGTCCNCCAGTGAGCAATGTGAGAAGCCAGATTTAATGCAACAGCACACACAAACGGATTTCCCCTTTGCATCCGACATCAGTCCAAACATTAGTCCTTCCATGAGCATCTTCAACACTGGCTCCACTCTTGAATTGTCCAGAGGAGCACTTCCTCCTACAGCTGTGTGTATGAGCACCAGTCGCACTACAAAATGTACAAATGCAAAACCAAGCACTTGTTCCGCTCCAGTTTCCGCATCAACAGCTTCCAAAAACGCCATGTATATTTGCCAAAAACATCAAGAAAGACTGATGCAAACTCAACAGATGCAACAGCAGCAGCAGCAACAAAGGCAATCCCACTCTGTAGCTGAGCATATGATTTCCTACTGAAAAAAAGTATGTTCCTTCTCCTCTCGCTGTTGAGAAATGCAAGAGCACTTCAACACCACCAGTTTCCAGTGGTCTGGACCATGGTCCAGATAGTCCGGGGCCTGCCATAAGTGGCGGAGCTCAACAGTCACAATCCCTTCAACAACATCAGCATCAGTATCATCAACACAATAAACATTCTCTAGCTTATTCTCTACCAATTCCTCAAGTCGCTCTCCAGTATGCTAATATACCCCAAGGGGATCCTACACCTTGCCACTCTGGCTATGCCAACACACAACATCAACATCATCACCACCATCAACATCCACAACGCTCAGCAAACTATGACTCGGCACCAAACTCAAGATCATGCTCCACTGCTGCTGACACTTTGGCTGCAGATGGAAGAGGGAAATCGTCAACACTTCCGACCATCGACAGCAAACACATCGTGGCAATTAGGAGTGCTGAGAAGAGACGTCGATTCTTTGCCAAAAAACAAACCAACTCAGCCCCGGATACATTCGATTCTCATACTTTCCTTACTGCTACTCAAGGTGTTCTTCACACCACAAGTGAGTTACTTTGTCTTCACTAAAAAAACGATTAAGAGAATTAGCATTGTAGTTCCTTCTAGCTCCTCATACAAATAAGAGTAGCTAAGTATAATTAATCTAATGAGAGACACATAATCATTCTCTCAAACAGTCATCCAACTAATCTAGCATACTTATATATATATTATGCCACTATAAAAACAGGTAGTTAGTTGAGTTAGGAAAATTTGGTAGAAGAATGAAGAAGGAATCTATCATATAGGTGTAGGGAAAATGGAGGAGATGATTACAATAACAAATTAAAGAACGTTTTCTTGAGTGACAAATGAAATTGAAAATTAGTATACAAGAAGGAACGGGATATTATGTAATTAAGCCTAATGTTTAAGTTGAAGCCGTAATTTCATTCCTTCAACGACAGGTCACTATAAAACTTTATTCTAATGCGTTAGGGTAAAAAAAATTAAGTGATCAACTCAGTTAGAAAACTTTATATCTCATTTATTAAGAGGAGAACACATGCTTTATCTTTATCACCCCTTTTAGAAGATTATCCTTGTTCCATTTTGTGCATGCCCAAAAGTTCCTCAAAATAATCTGTTGTAACGTTCTCATCCCACCTAAGTAAGTAGACAGATAGATGATTTAGAACGTACATAAGTAAGTAAGTAGAGAGTAGCTAGTAGATTGAAGCATTCTTTTCACTTTTTTTACTTCAATCCAAAATCGATTCTGTGCAAATTTCCTTAACATGGAAGGCATATTTGGCACACATAATCCTCTCTCTGCTCTTCTCCCCATTCTTCATTCATCTATACATTCTATCTCTTTCTTTCTTGCAAACCTAGTTCTGGTGGTACCCGTGTCGTTTCCTAAAGAATAAAGGAACAAATTTTTCGTGAACTTCCTTATCACTGTGAAACTCTGTTAGTTGCTCCCTAGTACCGTGTGTACATGATGCTTCTTTCATCCTCCTCTTCTTTCTCTTCTTTCTGTGCTTCTCTCTCATAATGTGTCTCTCGTTACCCCCAACCTCAACATAATTCCCTTTCTCAACCTGTGCTACAAGTAGGTGTTCGCCAAATGATCGGTTTTATCTAACAGGTAAGAAGTTTTTGAATAGGCAAACTGCATTATATCATCTCCAGGTGCTAGCTAGTAACTTTTTCCCCCTTTTTATAAACTTTCAACAATCATTCATATATATATTCACTTCACCTTCTTTCTCAACTATTAGTATTAAGTGTGTGTATCTAAACTTGTTGAGTTCATATATATGTGTCCACTTGAGATTCATGTTCTTCGAATGTTGACTACTATTATTGTATGTATTTTAATTACTTTGTATATAATAACATTATATATTACTTGTATTTTAATAGGTGTATTCAGTTACTTTCTTCGCACTTCACTACTTTCTACTGTTATGTCACTTTCAGTATAAAAAAAATTGAGTCGTTTCACACATTGTCCAACTCACTGAAAGACTCTACTGCTCAAAACACTGAACAAAAATTCCCATTTGTAAGCATTTTTTTGATATTTAAAAAAGTGTTGACGGGAACTCCACTTCAAACTACCAGTCTTTCAATGAAGGGGACCATGGTTTTAACAATGTGGTTATAGATTGTTTTTTTAAATATATATATATATGTGTCCAGTATTAGCTCATTTTTGAGTATTATGCTCCACATTTTATTATCATGTACTGTTACCTAGAAATTGATACTTGATGTTACGATAGATTGTTTTTTTAAATATATATATATGTGTCCAGTATTAGCTCATTTTTGAGTATTATGCTCCACATTTTATTATCATGTACTGTTACCTAGAAATTGATACTTGATGTTACGAGAATGTACTGTGTAATATAATATATGTTATTTATCTATATATTTATGAATGTTAGACGGTGACTTACTCATTTCTTATGTGTTTCTCATATACCCTATTTGTACGTACGTATGTATTTTTATATGTGTTTGTCAAGTAGACTAAATTATTCACCTTGACAGCCGTAAGAGGGAAAGGTGCAGGTAACCGTGGGATTTTCCTACTATATCGCTGAGTTGTCAATCATTTCCTTACCGCGGAAACGTATGCCCGTTATCACATATTTTACGCGTTCAGGAAACAAAAACGAAACGTCTAAGAATAGTTGGTTAGATACAACAAAATACTTTTTTTAAATAGAGTTTTGATTGAACATTGAAAATCGAAAAAAATTATCAATTTTATCACCAAGTGGTGTGAATATATTGGGATGTCAATTCAATTTGACTTCAACTTTATTCTAGTCAATGTCTAATGCAATAAATTATCACACGTAAATTAACGCTTTGCTTGCACAAATCATTATTAAACTTTACTTTATAACTTATAACTAAGGCTACTGTGAATACTGGAAGCTTTTATTTGTGTCCAAAATTGCTAAAAACTAATTTAACACTTATTATACTTATATGTCCTTCAATTGCATGTAAGTCTGCCTCTTTGTAAAAACAAGTTTTCTGTCTTCCATGTAATGCAAACTTACACTCTTCTGCTCACATTCTTTCCTCTCTTCTTGTCTCTCTAACTTCTTGCATTTACTCATATAGCATTCTCTAAACTTTCCTCTCTTAAACCAAAAAGTGTTTCTGACTTTAGTGGCACACTAATTTACTATACATATGTAAATAACATTACAGCTACATAAGTCCATAAACCAAGTTACTTTTAATGAATCTAGACACGCCATTCATTCCAAATAACAAAGGAATACAGTTGCTATACAACTTTTGTCTGTAGCAACCAAAGTTCTTCGAATGTATATTTATAATATAAACAATCGTGCATCAGTAATTGCACCACATAATCTTCAAACCTGAAGATTCCTTTTGTTAGAAAAAGTTTTGTGAACGATTGAATTGCATTGATTGCCATATATTGTTATTGTGATTCTCTCGCAACCAGTTTGATTATTTCCCTGTTTGTTATTAATTTCTAATTTACAATTAATTTTTCTTTCTTTTCTGTACTCAAAAAAAACTCCTTTGCTAACCATCACTTATCAATTAGGGCGATTGTGTGGGAACTGCAAAGAGCCGGTGACTAACTGTTTGGATGGTGTACTACGGGCAACAAGGAGGGAGAAAGGTGATACCTCAGCTCTTACACCTCCATCCGTAGAAGGTAAAACAACATTCTCAAGCAAAGTCATTCTCTAATATCAGTTGCACATCATCGCATTCCCCCATTTCTCAGCCCTTTCTCTCATATTTTTTTTGCTTTCACTGTCCATTAAATGTCTGTATAGCTCTAGAAGCTCGCTCTTATCCCATTGTATTTTAACCGGATTAATGATGATGAACCAGAAAAAGCTACACACTATATCTCTCCCTGCTCTCAAATCGTCTGTGAAACGAGGAACTTTCCAGGCTTTTAATTGTATAACCCTCACAACCTACTTATACACATTATTTTGTGTGAGTTTCATTACTATTACATTACATTAGTGTGTCTGCCTCCAAAATGCAAAGGCTTTTGTACACGCATTATCTACCTATTTCTATCTCTGCATGAGTGAATCTTGTGTATGACGTATGGATAAAAAGATGTATAGCATTTGTAGCAGCTTGGCTTTCCTTATCCCTTAAAAACGTTAAAACTATAATACCTACGTCTAATACATACGAATATATGCAATTGCAGTCGTTCAATCATCCATCCATGTATATATCCTTCCCTTTTCTATGTAAGTCGTTATTATGAGAAACTCTACCAATTAAATGAATGGCTCACCAAAAAAACACGTAATTAAGGTAACAAGATAATTGTGAGTGAATGAATCCCACTCCCATTATCATCACATCATGGAACAAAGTCTGAATACTTAAGATAAAGGTTTACCCCTTATAATTTTTGGAGGAGAAAGCTTCTTCCTTATACTCAAGTAGGTTTTGCTTGATCCTTATAAGATATCTATGTAGATATAATATCACATCACATTTACTCTTTCCTTCGTCTAATGTGGTCTTGCTCTAGTCTCTTGACGGCTGAGTGAGTTAAACCTCACTGGTTTCATCATTATCATCATCACCAGGAAAGATGGAGGGAAATAAAAGGTGAAAGGTTCAATGTGTTTTTAAAAAAAAGAACTTTCCTCTTGGAAATGACTGACTTCCATAATATTCTATATATGGTCCCAATGGTGGTGCATGTAAACATGTTCAGTCAGCCGTTTACTCGTCCTAATCTTAAATGCGTTGGGATCATCATCATCTTCTTCTTTTCATGATGTAGAGTGGATTGTACAAGAGAGGTTCAGGTGACCTATCCAAGATCTAATAATAATGGGATCGATTCAGAAGACGGATGTGAGTGGGGAAGATGATTATAATTCTCAATGGATTGATGATGGATAGTCAGGGAGTGGATGTGTGTAATTGGTTGAAAAAAATTGGAGGAGGGATGGAACCAACCTGAATAATATGGATTAGCTGGTTGACCACACTCTCATTTTAGTTAATATGTTTTGAATGATGTGGATCTTCTTTTTTGCATTTTTATCAAGTCAGTTTTTTCTAGTCTGCTCTTGCTTCCGTATCTCTGGGTAATGTGGTACAATTTGCAAAAAAAAATTAAGTACAAAATGTGAATATAATAGAAATGATGAAAGGTATTACTTGTGGGACCTCATGTCATTCTTGATTTACAATAAGAATTTCACTGGAGGATAGATAATCAATAGAATGAAAATTAATGATAGGCCTCCATTTGAAACTCAATTTCAAATTACAGAGCTTGTAACAAAGAGACCGTTTCATGTATTTTGATACGCCTCCTAAGTAAACATGCAAAAGTGGAGACTAGCCTAAATATTAAGTAGTAAGTAGCAAGTAGAGTTGATGATTATAATCAAGTTGAAAAACTGCGTAAGCACCAGTATCATTTTTATCTCAAGTGAGGTAGCACATG
>JAANSM010005078.1:0-10505 GCA_036850725.1 Orchesella villosa | reverse complement strand
ACTGCAAAAAACAGATGAGGTATCGTATGGGTTACATTTATATTATTATGGTATATAGCACGGTACTGTATTAAGTATTGTCATCAGCACCAATTTTCTTTCAGCTATTGTTCAATCTTCAATACTCATCTTCTGTTGACAGTTTCTTGTCTTGGCCACGTCTTGTAAAACTATATTTCATATTTGTGTGGCTGGTGATCAATATAGACTGTCAGTGTAGTTATATAGCCAAAAGTAGTTCGATTGTGTTTTATTGGATTTTTTTACTTCTATTAAAACTGTCAAATGTGCGACTACGTTCAACGTTTTAATTGCTTTATATATTTGACTGTATGTGTATTACAAACTGAAGTTGAAAGATTTTTTAGGTATGGATACTTTCATGTTCAGTGACAAGTATTAAACAAAGATTGTAAACTAGAGTATTGCTTTTAGTGCACAAGTGAATTGTAGTTGCGCATGCCAAGTTACTCTGTATTTCATCATTTAGGGATATAGCCTTGAAAATTTGCGTGAGTGATCATGATCATTATGATGAAATAACGTGACAAAAAGTCGTCTCATGTTCAATTTGATGTAAAATTCAAAAATGGAAATTATATCTTTCAGAACCTTTCAAATTTGAGTAGAGGGGCTTGTCGGCGTTTGTATTTCATCATAAAAGGTCGGTAGATCTGGATAAACGAAGATGCGTATTCAATTCAGGGCATTCACAGACTGCTGCCTGAAGTCTGAGTATAGTGCCGTTGCCATTGCTTTGTATTAGATGTCAATGACAGTTTTATGCTGATTCGTGTTCTAAGCAGGCTTGTATAATCACATAAAATTTCTTGTGGGATTAAGGATTAGGGATTAATTTACAGGTTTTGATCGGATTAGATTAGTGATTAAATTATTTTTTATTATCAATAATTTAATCATAGCTTGGATTAGATTAATTAAATAGTTGGAGGATTAAGGATTAATGGATTAACTAATCAGATTAATAATCTATGTCGGATTAATTTTTAATTTGATTTGATACTTTATTACTGTGTCAAAGGTCCATCAATACATTGGTACTGTTTTCCATATTGGGACACAATAGGTGTACATAACATTTACTAAACATTACAACGAAAACAAAAACAAGCTACTTATTCAAATCCTTAACAAATTTGCTTTCATTTCATTAATTGTATTTAGTGACAGTTTTGGTTTATTACAAGAAGAATGAAACAATTTTACTTTCTAAAGCTATTAAGCTTCAGAAAAACAAGTTTTTCGAAGTTTTCATTTGACATTCGAGCGCGTTGATGTCTCAGGATCATACCGCCATAACTCTTGCCTAACTCGCCTCAATTATCTTGAAGAACTGTCCGTCCAAAATTGTTGGACCGCCAGCCTCAGACCTTTGCCTTGAGCTTGACATTTTGAATACTTATCAATTTTACCAAAGAAATATGACTAAAGCTGAAATTTTATATATATATTGGATGGCCACTTATTATGAATTAATTTGATTTGCAAATACGGGGTCACATTTACAATTCAAATTCACCTTTTCATTAACTCAAATTCACCCCAAATTAAATACTCCGAATTCTGAGGTCACTAATTTGTCACTTATTATTATTGGCATTGACTACAATGCATAATGCAGTACATTTGTTTGTCAACCAACGATCAAACATGAACTCTGCAGAATAAACAACATTGAGAATTTAACGTGTGCATGTACAAATCCTCCAAAATTACAAGCGACATGAAATTATACAAAATGTGACGTGTATTTGATGCAACAAAGACAGCACAAAGTCCTCTGATTATATGTATACACACATCTATGCTTGAAATATGTACATCCTTCAAAGTATGTTAATCCATGATGGGATTAATGAATTAGATTAAAATTATTTTGTGTTTTAACCTAAGTGATTAAGGATTAGAGAACCGATGCATTAAAGCTGGGATTAATGCATTAAGCATTAGTTAAATTAATTTAATATCTCCGGATTAAAGATTAAGGATTAATTTAATCACTAATCTGATTAAAGGATTAGATTAATTAATCACGGGACTATACAAGCCTGGTTCTAAGTAACGGTGCGGTGGTTGATGAGTAACTAGCACCACCTTATATGTTAGAATCTACACTGATAAACAAATGAAAAAGAGATTCAAATGTGGTTATGACTGTTGACAGTTTCACACGCGACACTCCAAATCATAACTCGCATTTTTATTGTTTCAGAGTGAAAGGAAAAGGACTAACTCATTTATATTGACAACTGAGGCGGATATTGCTTTCAAGAATTTAAATACTTTTGGAGAAAATGGATTCTATGGATTTTGAAGGAACAAATTCTCCAGAAAACCATAATTTGCAAGAAATGTACAAAAGCGTGGCCACAATTTCGAACCAGTTGCAACTGCTACAAGATTTCGTCCAAAGTAAATTTGGTGAGTTTAGTAAATGGTCTTGTAAATTTTTGATGTGTGATCTACGATGGAATCGAATGTTCAATAATTTTTTTCTTCTAATTTTATATTTTCTGTAGGAAATGAGTTCATAAAGTTCTGCGAGCTTTCGGAAACCACAACGAACCAATCTTATGCTTTCCACGAGTCCAATTCAGTACTAGAAGATACAGAAGATTATGAAAAAATGCCAAATTTGGTCAGTAAGGAAAGTCCTTCAATATTTTTTTCTTCTAATTTTATATTTTCTGTAGGTAATGAGTTCACAAAGTTCTGCGAGCTTTCGGAAACCACAACGAACCAATCTTATGCTTCCCACCAGTCCAATTCAGTTCTAGAAGACACAGAAGATTATGACAAAATGCCAAATTTGGTCAGTCAGGAAAGTCCATCCAGAACTCTTGGCTATGTTACCGTCCCCTTAAGGCAAACGAATAGTGGAGTGCCTACACCTAAATTACACCCGGCTCCTTCTGGTACGTCAAGTATACTTTAAATTAATTTCCAAGATTAAGAGTAGTGTTAAAGTTTTTAGTGTATGGGTAATATTGATGGAATCTTTTGTAGGTTCGAGCAGAAGGGGAGACAGAAACAGTTTCAGTAAGGATGGCGGATTACAAGCTGCGAATGATAATGAAGATATGATGCTGCATCTTCCCACCAGTCCAATTCAGTTCTAGAAGATACAGAAGATTATGACAAAATGCCAAATTTGGTCAGTCAGGAAAGTCCATCCAGAACTCTTGGCTATGTTACCGTCCCCTTAAGGCAAACGAATAGTGGAGTGCCAACACCTAAATTACACCCGGCTCCTTCTGGTACGTCAGGTATACTTTGAATTCCTTTCCAAGCATAAGAGTAGTGTTAGCGTTAGATAAGTTTTTAGTATACGGACAATATTGATTGTATCTTTTGTAGGTTCGAGCAGAAGGGGAGACAGAAACAGTTTCAGTAAGGATGGCGGATTACAAGCTGCGAATGATAATGAAGATATGATGCTGCATCTCCATAATTTCCCAGATCTTTTGGTGGAAAACACTGGGGAAATGGATTCGAATGAGACCCCTGAGTTTTTGGAACTTGAGTTGGATCCTACAACCTTATTAAGAGGTTGTCCATTTTGCATTTAGGTCAAAATCTACGTAACAATTTATTTGCTTGTATTATATCAATTTAATTTTGGTTGATTGACAATAGGTGAGCCTCCACCATTGCACCCCATGTTCGCAGACAGCAATGATCAGGAAGAGGAGGAGGACGTAAATCTGCATTGTGAAAATGGAACTAATTCTGCATCTCACAGTAGCAAACGTTCTGTTTCTCGTCAGAGTGCTGCATCATTTAGCAGAATGGAGTTGGATCCTAATGTTAGAGTATCTCGAAGAGCGTCATTTGGAGGACATGAGAATAGTAGTTTCCCAAAGAAATTCGATTGTCTCATTTGTGGAATTAAGTTTGAATTTGCCGAAACGCTCAAATCACACATGGATTCTCATGCTGGAACTCGAAATATTCGCTGTAAGTTTGAAGTAATGTTATTAACATAAAAATTATGTTGAATCATTTCGCATTTGCCATTATATCTTCGTTGACCATTATTTACTATTCTTTATAGCGAACAGTGAAGACCAAAGTGCTCTAGGAAGTAATGCTGCGAATGCACCTCGGTTGCCAAAACTTATGCCAAGACCATCCATTCCCACTCCAAATTCTATTCCGCTGGCTCACTCTTTAGAAATAAAGCCTGATCCTGATGCTCCGATTCCGCAACGTCAGCCATCCAGGCCAAGTAAGACTTCCTCGTTTGGATTTTTCAGCAATGAAAATGTTAACTTCGCAAAAGTAACAATATGTTGACCTACTTACTAATGACCTTGCTTTGAAAATACACAGAAAAGTCTTCGTCATCCTTATCAATGTCCCCATCATCAACTTCCGCCAGTTCTCGAGCAGCAATGAAGCGACGAAGACGATACAATCAGACTCGACCGTGCAGTTTGGCTTGTCCGGAATGTGGATTAAAAATTAGGGACAAAAGTCGTCTAACAGAGCATTTAAGGGGCCATACTGGTGAAAGGCCCTTTCAGTGCACATATTGTGATAAGTCGTATACTAGAAAGGATGTGTTGAAAACACATATGATAAAGATGCACGGAGAAGCGCCGTAGTAGATGGAATTAGTTTACGTCAAACTTAGTTCGATATATATAGCGTTATTATGTTAATACGAGAAAGCGCGTTAAGTTATTAGAGTAACTTGTAAGACTTTTCATTCGTTTCAGTCATCGAAATTCCTAACAATGCAATATTGCAATTAAGTTCATTCGATCGTTTCTTCGAATACATTAATTATTATTAGTGCTCTTATTACTACAATACAATTTGTACTAAAATATTTAATTTCGGCAATCAGCTTTCCTTTACAACTTGTAATGTATGTATGATGGCATTAGTTTAGAAGGTGCGTTATAATATATAAGGGTATTATAAATCCTCCGCATAGACTTTATATAAGTAGTAACTGATGATGTAACTTTTTAACTACCAAAATAGTGAAATTAAATACGGTTTTTGGTACTATAAACTTTCATTTGGTGACATAAAGGTTTAATCTAATCTCTAGTTTAGTAGCATGTAGGTACTACCACATCTAAGCAATGGAATATGGATCATCCCATAAAACCATGGACTGTAGTAAGCTTAAAAGAATGATTGCTCATACCTCGTTCGTAAAAGTAGTTTTAAAAGACAGGAACAGACTCTTGACTGTTCTGAGTTGGAGTAAAGGTTTTGTGTTCATGTCCACATGCATTCACTTTACTATATTATTATATTACAAACTCCTGAAACTCCCCCTATTTCTGGATAATACGTTATTATGGTTCTTTGCTGGCACAAAGTATATATAGTATGTGTGCAGTCGCTGTGTGCATTACTTGCATTTCTATTCACTAAAAGCGAAACCACAGTGTAGTTGACAGGATCATTCATTGAAAAGGAAATGCAAATACGAGCATGGTGTATTGATAGTCGGTCGGTAGGCAGAAGATAATATCCAGATTTGTAAAATTTCATGCCAGAACCTAACAGCTAATCTTAAGTATTATTAACACCCTTTCTCTCAGTTTGCCCTTCAACAGTCTCTTCTCTACTTTGATTCTGGCCGGACCTTATTACTTCAAATGTCAAGTAGGCAATTAGGCAATGCAAAGTGATTGATAATGGATAATATTCAAATGGTTATAAGTACTTCCATAACTTACACGACATACATATACGCCTACATATTACCTACGTTTTTCCATGTGTGTTAGGTATATATATTGAACTTGTATGGAGAAGTTGCTGATCCTGATGCCTGATGCTGTTGCGAGATGGTTTGGGCCTGAAAGATGTTACAGATTCAAGAGGGGAAATAAGGAGAGAGAGAGAGAAGAGAAGCGAAATCCTTGGAACTCGCATATTGTATTGCATCACCATACACTTTTTGTACACAGGATATTATATAGCATTCAAAGATGAGATGAGGTTATGCTGGGTTGCTCTTAGTCAGGAATAAAGGATAAGAAATGGAAAACGAGAGCACATCACACACGCATTCAGAGCTCAGCTTCAACTCAGGCTCAGAAACTGTACTAACTTCATATCCACGCTTTTTTCCTATCTCCATCATATCATATCATGGTATAGCTAAAGAACTAAAGATCATCCATAATGTTACCGATGAGCACCGGCCAGCAGATAGAGGACCTGAATCAGGAAGCAGGAGAGAAAAAGCCTGCTTGAAAAAGGATGAATGGATGATGATAATGATGGTGTTGCTGAGTTGGTGGCAACCTCCATCTCTAATACCTTCCTTACTCACGCTCACACGCTATGACATAATGTTTCCTCGTCTCTCGCACACTCTCACTCTCGTTTCAAGCACATTTATATCCCTGTGTAGTTTAGAACTTGCATATGCCCTAGCTAGAGTTTCCTTATTTCCCTATATATCTCTCATCTTCTCTTCTTCATCTCCTGCAACTTTTTTTGAGAGAGCTTTGTAGCCTGTAGGAAAGGAACTTTGTACCAAAAAACAAGCCAAATGCAATGGCAAACCAAACCTATCAGCTCGGCTCCCTGCTGCAGGCTCTCTTCCACCATCCACCGCACCGCTGCTTTTCCACTCATCAATGTTGCCGTCGTGTAGTCTCCAAAACATATATTCGGAGTAGTCTCTCTCGCTACAAACTACACAAGTTACAAGCTTTATGTTCAACATTCAATGTAAAACTCTCGGCCGTTCGTAAAAGGAGAACCAGCCAGTGCCAGTAAATGTGTATTTGTGTGTGGAAAGGTACATACACACAACAGCAGCACCTCGCTGTTTCACAAGACGGCAGGAAATGGTGTTGCAAGAACCTTACATTTATCATAATCTGTTCTGTGTTGGAGGATAGACTCTCGAGTCTGCTTGTGTGTTGCTGATGTAGCTCTAATCAAATCTAGTCTCTGACTCAGACGACTGTGTGTGTGTGAGGAAAGAATTAAGAGGAGATCAATAGAAGACGAGTCGACTTGTTTTTCGAACAGTCAAAGCACCTGATTAGGAAACTTGGTGGGCAGTTTCAGTGGAAATTATTGAAAGTGCAGATAGATTGTAGGAGAGTAAATATACGGCAGAGTGGTAGTAGGTTTGTCCTGGTCATTTTTATTAAGCGGCTTTCCAAAATGGATAGTATTTCGCCTGAAGAATTTCGGAGACTTCAAATGCAGGTGGATATCTTGCAACGGTTTCTGACAAAAACATTTGGTGAGTTTGTTTCTATGTATTTTGTTTCAGTCATCAGTGTTTTATGGAGCTACATGTATATATTTTTAAATTATAGACTGTTATTTATAAGATTCGATCGTGTATGTATAATACAATAATATATCTTAATTATCTTGAATGTTGAAATAAAGAACTGTCTGTTCTATTGTGTTTGCGTTTTGTTGTTTGTTAGGCTCCAGTTTCCTGGATTTTTGTAAGGAGGCGCAGTTGGCTTTATCCAAAGGGATCAAAGTTCCTCCACCTCTGAGTAATAATAAATCTACCCCGTCGACATCCAATAGTCAACAGGTTAATGGGATTGGGAGCAAGGCTGAAATTTCTAATGGCAGTAAATCCAACAATGTCAATCCCGGTGTTTCAGCTACCCCAAAAGCTGCAGCTAGGCGCCCTCCCCCACCCCTTTTGCAGCGTCCGACTGCGTCAAGAGTTACGATAATGGCTGGAAACACTGAAATATCACGAATTGAAGATAATGATGAGAATGGGGAGCAGATGTATTACTATGAGGATGGTTATGAGGAGGAGGAGGATGTGGAAATTCTTCAGCCGGAGACTGTGTTCTCTGATGACGAAACCAATGGGACCACAAAAGCGAAAGTGTTTCACAGAGGTACTTATATGAATGTATATGTTATATACAACAAAGTGTGTTTGTATGTAAAAATGTATATAAATAGACCTCTTTTTGAACTCTGCATTTTATGCATGCGCATGAAACGCAAGTGTATTATTATGCCTAAAACATACATACATTATAAAAACAGATCAATAATGGAGTTGGAGTGACAGACTTCTTTTGATATGCTAGACAAATTTTTTAATTCCTTTTATATAGAGCCACCTTCACGTTCAAACAGTAACAGAAATGGTGTTAAAAGGGGACATGCTGTAGCGTTNCCTTTTATATAGAGCCACCTTCACGTTCAAACAGTAACAGAAATGGTGTTAAAAGGGGACATGCTGTAGCGTTTGATTATGATACAAGTGGAGTCATGGATGACACAAATGTCAATTTACCAGCAGGCACGGATTGCATTGTGATTGAATCTGAGGGTGAGTCAGAAAAAACCTAAATTGTAGTTAAATCCATACATAATTTTTAAAAAATCTCCAATTATTTAAAGATGAGGCGACCAATGGAGAAAACTTCGAGTATCAACAAGAAGATTCGTATGATGCAAATAACGATGATGGTAAGTTTATGTGTGGTTTATCGAATCAGGTCGAATACAAAAAGAACTCCTGTTTATTTTAGATTATCTGTCGTCACGTTTGTGATTTACTTCTTTTTTTCGTGTACAGATATCTATGAAGAAGGCCTTAGTTATAATGCTGAAGACATGATGGAATATGCTGGAAATGCAGTCCAGACCGAAACTGTGCAAACTGATGGAAACGTAACGTTTGGAACCGTCGTTACTGCACCCGACACTGGAATTCAGTACTTTCAGTGTTCGTTCTGCCCCAGTCCAAAAGTCTTCAAGCACAAACAGTCACTCAAAGAGCATTATCTTCTTAACCACTCTCCAACCCCACCTGCATTTCAATGCCAATGCGGTCGACGATTTTTAAAACAAAGTCAGTTGAAACGTCATGAGGTAGTTCACACAGCGGAGAGACCGTTTGTTTGCCCTATATGCTTTAAAGATTTTACAAGAAAGGACAACATGACGGTACACATGGTTAGAAACCATGCTGAGAAAAAGCATCCCTGCCCACACTGCCCAGATAAAATCTACGCTACGTTAGCTGAAGTCAATAGACATTTAAGATTGTACCACAGTCAATGGAAACAATAACCGTTGAAAAAGCGTCACTAAAGCATTTATTATAAACTAGTTCATTTAATCTTAATACATTCTTATTGATAACCACCGTGTTAAGTTACCAGTCGAACTTATTCAGAACAATAGTACTAAAAGAAACAACTAATAATAAGTAGAATAAAAACTATATTCTAATCTCAAACTCTGTCTCATTCAAGGATTTTAAGTATAATTTAAAATCGTTAGTCTCATTTAAGTAATTATTTAATGCATACTTCAATAATCATCTCGGATAAACAAAATCGTATCGAATTTTTAGTACTTAGCTAAAATCAATTACACACTGAAATAATCCATTGACAAACTATAAACATATAAACCACCACCACCACTGTCTGAGGATATAATGATAAGTACGAAGTACACACACCTTTCACCATCAACTAATTCATTACTCATTAGCTATAATTTAAATATAACGAATTTGATTTCACATTTAATATATTAGGAACTCAGTTTCTTAGCTATCCCTTTGAGACAATTAAGTTGAGATACATTCGCTTCTTCAATTCCATTGCTTCCAAAATCAGATAGATCTCCAAGTGAATGTACATAATCCATTATGGATGTTACCTCCGATGGTGTAATATCAGTTCGTACCACTGCAATAGGATGTCCATTAGGTCCCTCAGAATCCACAATCTAAAATACAGTAGAATTTATAAAGCAATTGCAATCTTCAACAATTCAAAGAACTATAAACTATATTTAAACAAAACAAACCTTCACGAAGCATGGTTTACATTCCAGTCTCAAGTTTAGTAACATGCCTTCATCATTGCCATCTTCAGGGTTAAATCCTTTTAGTTCAAGGGTGACGGCCTGAAAAAAAAGATATTAAATCCAATGCAACGTAAAATGAGAGAGAATACACGTTCCTGCGAATGAAGTGTATGCAACTTTGTGAACAGTTATAAAAGTACGTATGAACATAAAACTTTGGTTTCACCAGCAAGTTTACCTGAGGGCAAATTAATTCCAATATCTGAGGAACGTGATCATTGGTACATCCTTCAAATGGTAACATCAAGGATTCCAGTGGTATTGTCATTTCTTTGCCGATATCAATGAATAGGACCTTGGCATGCTGCAATGAGATGTTACGATTATGATGATGATATTATTATATCACAAAAAATTAAAGACGTATGCAATTGCAAGCAGTATTAGCAGTTACCTTCCTGAATTC
The DNA here is from genome assembly GCA_036850725.1 of Orchesella villosa. NCBI lineage: Eukaryota > Metazoa > Arthropoda > Collembola > Entomobryomorpha > Orchesellidae > Orchesella > Orchesella villosa. Next base: position 214 of record JAANSM010005078.1, on the reverse strand, counting down.
TATGCCTATGACTTGAACCCGATGTAACTGAGTAGTTTCGCCTGGCAAAGCCGCCAAAAAGCATCGTACTTCGAAGCCCTCTATCAGCTCTTTGAAAAATACTGCTAAGTCCAAGCCATTTTTTGGGCGTAATTTGTCTTGTTCTGAAAACAGCTTCTTCAAAATCTCTCGTAACGATAACCATACGTTGTCATACATTACAACGTCGATTTGG
>JAANSM010005077.1:0-10505 GCA_036850725.1 Orchesella villosa | reverse complement strand
CGTTGCTGTTGCCCAATGTGTGTTGAAGTTGAATGTTTAGTTGTACTTGTAAACCAATCTTTCTTCATAACATTATGGGAAAGGTATCCTATTACGGCCCATATATTGAAATCGAAAATGGAGAGAAAGCAGCTTATTAGCGTCTGTAACTTTACTCTACTCAGTAGTTTGCTGGTTACTGAAATAGAATGGAAGAAAGTAGAAAAAGTTTTTAATAAATGTTATTGAGAGTCGTATAGTACATGTACTTTTCTATCATATATGGAGTTGAGAATTAATAGCAGCACTGGTTGACGGTGGTGGTTGACACTAATTGGCTCGCTGGTTGGTGCTTGTGAGAATCTATTTTTGCATGTGAGAACTGAGAAGTTTGGGCTTCATAATTTCATATGCAGAAATAAAAGGTCAAGCCTATGTTTTTTCATCTCCAAAATTATTCGTCACAGCATAGCATCACAATACATGCTTGAAATTTGAACACCTTGCAGTGCCAGATATTATGTAACAGTGTAGTTAATGAGTAATGTAATCATAATCATCAATCATAATCAATGTGCATCGTCGGCTGCGGACTCCCTATGATTCCATTATTTACCAAGATTATGTTCCATCTTCTGCTTGTATTGCAATAATTATGCATAAATGAGACATGACATTACTAACTTTGATTGAATATTATATGAAAAAGATGACCGTCAACACAACACGATGAGATGTACGTGTATATTGATAATTTATTTGTTCCACATGTTTTCACATAATATATATCATCATATGTATGTATGTATAATGTCTATAGTCCTTTTGTACAGAATAAATGCATACAAACACACACGCAGTTTACATAATTAATCCTTGCTATTTACTCATTAGTACTTCTCCATTTCAATTCAGTAATTGGAAATCCACATATAAATTTAACTGAATCAACTCAATTCTACTCTACTCTAAGTAAATACGAGAAATTCTCAATATAATATATACCTTTGTTTGGTTCATATTGATTGTGGATTGATTGTAGACATGATTTCGTTTACATAATGCATGCACACATTATACTATTTTCATTACATTTAGCAATCAGGTAACAAATTTCCATACAGACTTACTCATTTCATTAATTTTAGTTTTAGGGTTTAGCACACAATACCTTGGAGTGGAAATTGGAATGGAGGGAAGTTGTAATCGCAGTATGAGGAAGCGTGTGTAACCTGTATTTCTTAGGCAAGTTGTTCATGTTAAAATGTACACATAAAATGAACTCACATCGCTGCACTGCTTTCTTTTTACATTTACACAACTTGCAAATATTCGGCGTGCACTGCAAGCTTAGGGATTTCATAGTCAGACGTGTCACAACTTTCGTTTGTTTTCCCCGACTCGTCAATCCGACTCACTGAAACCTGTACATAGAAAAGACAAAACAATAGGCATGATCATCAATATCATCATCATTCATCCATCTCTCATCACATCTGTAACTAACAACTAACTTTCTCTAATTAAAGCTTTCGTTCCTGTCATGTTGTTTTGTATGGATCTGGTTTCAGAAAGGAAACTTATGTACACTCACTGATATGATTATATGATACATTATGAAATGCTTTCAAACTAGAACAAACAACACAAAAAAGCAGGTTTCATTCGGATTGACTTACACCATACACTGATATGCAGTGATAATATAAAGGGAAGACAAAGAAAATCGAAATATATTGAATGAAGCGAGCGATGCAAGAAGCCAAGTGTGAAATCAACAAAGACTATTACAACTCCCATGTTTTGTTTGTTGTTGCAAAACATACAGTTGCTTTAGTCTTATATAACTACTATAATTTATTTGGTCGTTTTATGTAACATTTCTAGAGTAATGCGAACCAAAAAGCCAATATTTTTAGTATTTAGCGAGCCATTTATGAGGATTGTGGGATTGACGTCATCATGAGCAAAGTTTAGTTCAACATACCGAGGTGTGTCCATGTCTCAATTCTAGATCAATCCCTGAATCGTGATGAGCAGTTCGAATGGTGGATTTGGCAAATCTGTTACATATTTGACGAAAGGTGAAACGATCCCTTGAATCAGTCTTCCAGCAGCCTGCCATCATTTCTTGGATTAGAGGAGGGCAATCACTTGGAGGACAGAGAAGCACTCCATCCAATAGTAGTTGAACGACCTAATTTTAACCATTTTAAAGGTTACATGTTAGAAGCACGTAGATAGTCGAAAGTTGGATCTTAAAGCTTCTACGGAATGGCTAACGATTGATTGATCGTTGACTATAGATGATTTAACTTCAATGGATGCATGCAAAATGTATATTATTCACTCACCTCTTCGTTCGTATGCCCGAAGTAAGGTTGCCTTCCCCACGTGTAAATTTCCCAAAGAACTGTGCCAAAAGCCCAGACATCGGACTCCAAGGTGAAACATCCGTAAAGGATGCTTTCTGGGGCCATCCAACGAATCGGAAGTAGCTTTGATCCACCAACCTGCAATAATGCCATGTAGGAAGTGAAAAGTTAATGAATCCGTGTCATCTGTCGTTAAATTGCAACTTAGGATCGGGATCGACGGAATTTGTGTTCAGTTGTACCTTATAGTAGTCGCAAGTGTACACATCCCGCGACAGACCAAAGTCTGAAATTTTAACGACTCCCTTTTCCGACACTAGACAATTTCTTGCGGCCAAATCCCTATGGACAAAGTGTTGGGAAGCTAAATATTTCATGCCTTCAGCAATCTGCATCGCGATGTTTGACAGGGACTCCTGCAATTGAGATTACTTATGAAATTCTTGAAGCAATGCAAAATGCAAACATTCATTAAATGCTGATTACTCTTGAATCTTAAATATCACACAACAAAATAGAATTTGAAACTTTGTCGAATGTGTGTTCATAAAAAATGTGTCAATGCAAGGTCAGAGGTTGGCGTGGGCATAAACCAAACCGCTAATGCTGACACAGAAATAAATGCACGAATAGAAACAAATAAGAAACCCCACCACCCACAGTTTTTTAGCTTCTTCGGGTCCAATTATCATGACTGGTGTATATGGTTTATGGCTTGTTTGATAAGGGTGAAGAGTAGCGCAAAGAGTAAAATAAAATGGTGCCCCTGTTGAATTTTGATATGAGATTCAAATAAAAAGGAAAGCCCGAAAAATAGGATTTGAAGTATTAGTTCTTTGGTAAACTGGTGTATAAAGGCTGTTCGGATTGTGGCAAACCACCACCCACTCCCACTAAGTCTTAAGAACTTTTAATACCTACTTTCAACTTTCATTAGATACGAACGAGTGGATTCTTACATGAGTCAACCGAAAGCATGTATCCTCTTCATCACTGCTTTTCAAACCGCCATCCAGATTTTCAGTTTTTTGAGCATCAAAACTTCTCCCCAAAGCCACAGGAGCCCCACCGACAGCGGCTAGTCGTGGTGAATTTTGTCGGAGAACGCTAGCAAGATCCCCATGCTTCATGTACTCAAAGAGAAGCCACGGAGCATCCGCTTCTGTTAAAAGAAACATAGATTCATATGCTAAATTTAATGCCATGTTAAGTAAGTCATCAATTAAACAGGATTAAATTAATCAAAGCGAAACATTTTCGGCTTTATGCCATTATGCCCACACCAAAGTACCAAAGGATTAAGGTTTTTAGCAGTGTGGCTCTAAGTAGGGCACTAGTACAATATACTTAGGTAATTATCATTAAAAAATTGAATATGTGAATGTCAATTAAGATGAAAGGCAAAAAAGGATGGAAGCCTTGAAAAACATTTTAATTAAAAGATCCAAATTTAAAACTTTTTACCTTCACTTTTTGCGATTCCATATAGAGGAAGAATGTTGGGATGGGTAAATGATGCCATCGCTTCTATTTCTCTCATTGCTTCGGTGGAATGCTCACTTCGAACTTGTTTCACTGCCACAACTTCACCACACAATTCCCCTACAAGTCATAAAAAGAGACCTTGAATGACTCTGCTGAATGAATGAATGAATGACTGTTGCAGACATTGAAAACAACTTAATTAAATTTTCCGCATTTCTAGGCAAAATACGTTTTAGTGACCGCGGTATAACCTTGCTACTCACAGTGAGCTCTTTCTTGACATTGGCCTTGCAACTAACAGAAAACCGACGAATAACAAATTTGAAAGTTCTGCTATATATCTGCCCGAGCCCGAGGTACATATCTCCCTTACCCTTAAAACAATGCATATGTATGCAGCATATACTTTTATGCTAATTATAGTTACAAATTACAACATGTACTTAATAGGTTGTATTCCTGGGACAAATAATGTATACGCAAGATGCCTTATAATATACGTATACTTATATATAAAAGTTTTGGTAAGGCTTCATTAGCAAAAATTGTCAAATGATTTGAAACCCCATGGGATTTCAGATTTGATGAAAATCTGAAACGGATGTAATCTGTCAACATGATGATACCTATCAAAACCAAATCTTGATGCTAAAACTAAAACTAACCACGATTATATAAAATCTAATTTCAACTTTGGATTGCCCACTTCAAACGACTACCAAGATATAGTAGATAGGGAGTTAAGCAAATTTGAAATTATTAAAAATTTATCCTTCAGTTTTTATTGAATTTTATGATTTAATTATAATGAAACGATACACTAACGTACTTCCTATAGATAATAAATAATTTTATTGACTTGTTTTATATCAGAAAAAATCATATTGCATATAAAAAATTTGGTGTCAACGCACGTTGTAGGGGAAATTTACAAGTACTTAAGAAACTCTGATTTATTAGAAAAACTACAAACTAGGAGCCGCTTACCTTTGTAAACTTTTCCAAAACAACCCTGTCCAATTTGCGTCAAGAGTGTAACTTCATCTGAGGAGTACATCCGTATAGACAACTCCAAACACGTAGTTTCATACATAGGTTTGCTTGCGTAAGATTCTGTAAGGAGTCTCCCTGGTCCCATTGAAGACATCCTTGACTTCATTTCCATCTTCAAATAAGAAAAAATATTGTATCATCCATCACACCAAGATTGAATATATGAATGAGCAGAATTTTCAAGAGAGATTTCAATTTCTGCTGAGTGGAAGTGGAAAATTTTAAAAGCTTACGTAACAGAAAATAATCTATATAATATTTGATATCAGCTCGTCTAATTGATTCTACGAACATGAAAATGATGACGTAGGTATAAGTTTTAAAGACAAAACTAAAACAACTCATCCCGATTTATAAAAATATTTTTTGAAACAGAACCATGATAAACATAAACATCTAAGTGCGTAAAAAGGAAGAACGGGATTGTTTACAAGTCTCTGTTTCTCTTGTAACACAAAATGAAACGCTAGTGGCGTCTTCCACATAAAGCTGTCATCATAATAGATAGCTAAGTAAAACTTTTGAAAACATGATATTATAACATGCTTATGCTGATAAGTTACCCTATTGTGAGGACTGATGCATTTGAGCGAGCGTCTTTTGATGATGCAGACACCCACAACGATGACAGCAAGAAAGCAGACAAGTAGCAGTGATGAGATGACAGTGAATTGAAGTACATGACCAAAAGCGCTGCTACCACCAGCACCACCCAGTTGATGATGCCCAACAGGCCCCAGCGTGCTATTCGACTTCCTCCCTATAATAACCTAGGGTGTTTGTAAACAAAAAAAGATTGGTACTCATTTCTACCTTCTGTTTCTATACTTGCTCTAATTACTTACACGCGTACTTTTTCAACCTTCGATGAGGGCAGCGGAGCGGAGTCAACAAGACTGCCCATTTAAACAACTTATATGCCACAAATAAACAAAAGTATGGTAAATAAAATAAGGGACTTACATCCAGGGATATACTTTCAGATTTTGCAGGGTTTTCGAGCTCATGAGGATGGGGGACTGTAACGAAAGTACAAATCGTTTTTACTCAAATTCAATTTACGAATTCATTTCCGTATAAAATTGTACACGTGGACGCTCATGTGATGCGATGCACAATGAATATAGAGATTAGTAAATTGAGGAAAACCGGTACAAATACAAGCTGAAAAGGTTATATATAGTTGATAGTTAGATATAGAGATAGAAATGCCAAAAGGAAGTTTGAAGGTGACACCACATTGAATTTATAACAACTTTCCAAAGAACCTAAATCCTCACGCATTATCATTATAACCAACGTACGTCTGTGCATATCTCAACCCAACAGATTTCCTTCCATTTTTTATTTCTATATATCTTCTGGCATAGCATTGAGTCCCTCCATGGCGTGGAGAAGAAAGCATAAGCATTGAATCTATGCTTTTCCTTTCTTCTTTCTTGAGGCACTCAATTAGAATGTCAATGAACCAACTTTCACCCACTCAAAAACTTGAAGTAGATGATGTCCTACGATAAATTTCAAGACAAAAGTGCTTACTGATTGCTTATGAAATTCTTCCAACATTTCATCGTTTATGAAATGTTTGTTACAGAGAAGACTAATCTGAAGTAAATTAGCTCAAATGTGTGTATTCTTTATTGCCACTCATTTTACATGAATTGACAACTGAATAATTATTATATAGTAGTGAATGAACCATAATATGGACAATGCGATGCATTCACATAAATCAGCCTTCATAAAACTTGTTTTGGGGCAACATGTATATCTTTGTATGAATTTGTAAATTATAGTTTTAGTAACTTTTGTAGTTTTTAACGGAACTTTTTTCAAGCCAAGTTTTTTTATTCCATCAATCATCCCACTCAAGTTTGATTTTTTAAGCTACTTTGGCTAGCATGTCTCAGTTTCATCATAAAAATAATGAAGAGGGCAGAGAGTATATACTACCAATAGCTTCACAATTACAAGTAATCCAATTATTCTTTAAAAAAAGTTATTGCCTTTCAGTCAGAGACATAAGTAATGTGTTTTTCTTTCAGTATCAAAAAGTAAAAGTTGAGTATAATCTTATTAGTGGAGTTCTAGCGAAAAACAAATACAAGCAAAACAAAAAAGTCAAATTATTGTATGTAAATCTGAGCGATTAATTTATGCTTAATTTTACAAGAGGCTAACAAACCTTCGAGGAATCGTACATGAGTTTAACGGTCACCGAGAGCGGATACAATTAAGTTTTTACAATTATAATTGTTCTGAAGCGAAGCTTCTTGTGTAGTTTTCTCGGAAATACTTTTTGACATCGTGTATTTCTGCTATTCAGTCTACATGATATTAGGTCGTAAGTGATTTTTATTGTGGAAAAAGCAAACAGCTAATTCTCAACATTGTCAATGTTATTTCATGGAAGTTGTCATGTTAGGTGCCTATCATTTATGTTGCCTCTTTCCCAATAAGTCTTTCGTATTGCTGAGGGGGCGTATGGTGAGTGGGTATAGAACTGTCAACTTTGAAAAGATTGCGGATGGTTGATTATTGGAGTTGAGTTGGGGAAGGTTGGAAAAAAGGACTAATACTAAAATATAATTTCTAGATTCAGCACGATTTACCTTCAACCGTGTTCCTCCGACATTGTCCGTTTTTAAGGAGGGGCTCGTTAGTAAAGTGAGTGCACATACATTTACAACGACCTTTGTACGGAACGCCTGCAGATTCTCCTGGACAATCGTTGCAATGATCCATGATAACGAGATCGGAATCATCATCTTCTGACCCTGCTGGCGCTTCTGTTACGGTGTTACCTCGACCCATCAATCCTTCTGTACCAAATCGACCTGCAAAGTTGCCAAATTTTTCAGTTGATCTATAAGGTCATAGATCTATACCAAAAACTAAAAATCCTTTGTAACCAATGAAAAAATATGATTTGAAGTTTTTCCAGCTCTGTCTTTCGTGCATATTTTCACACACTGGTTGTCCGTAGCCGTAGTGCAATGTAGTTTGAATTGAGTACAAAGTAAGTAAAAAGTATTATGCCATCTCGCACCCGCTAACCTAAATCTTGGTTCGAAATGCCTTCTCACGAGAAAGGCTCAACTGTACGTTTGCATACAGTATTGACAATATGGAATGTGGGCATAGCATAACGAGGCCAATGATTTCACTCAACAACAACAACTCAACAACTGAATCTGCGTATCCTTACGGACAACGCTGAATGTATTAAATCAAATTTATTAAGCCTGACATGCCCAAGGGGAGAGGCAGTGAAAATTTAATTTACAAGCATAATAAAAAACCATTCGCAGATTCTTGTTTAATAAAGACATTCCTCGCTTTTCTGTGTAATTTTGAATAAAGCTTCCACACGTATATTGTAATTATTAACCTGATGACTCTTCCTTTAACTTTTGATGTGCCTCATGTTCTTATGTTTCCTTTAAAACAATCTCATCTCATCTCATAATATAATATAATATCAAATTTCTAGCTCTAGCTACCAAACTGGGGCAAGGCAAGTCATTCAAGGAAATACATCCTTTCTCCTATTCCCACGCATTTTATTCAACATATTACGTGTAGCCCTAATGTTCATAGTTGTTAGCAATCAACTATCAACGTTATCAACTTTTCATAATGCATTCAGAATTATGATGAACACTTTTCATTCTTGAAAACCTTGGTACTAGAACGGTTTTTCCGACAGCCGCGACTAGCCGACATTCAACTAAATATTCTCTCATCCTCATCTCAGTAAAATAGGCAAATGTTCCGTTATTGTTTAAAATTGTGAACTTTTGTTGCTACTACTTCTTGAATACGAAGCTAATTGGCTTCCTTTATAATAAAAATTCTATACGTAAAGAAAAAACAATGTTTTAGGTGGTTTTAGCAAGTTACAAGTATGCAGCTCAGTGAAACGAAGGAGAACATAGGGGGTATCATCAGATGTCTGTCTTCGACAGCTAACGTAGGCGTATAACATAATATATTCATAATGTTCATCGTAATCTATAGACCACTGTGCTCATTATTGTCATTATTGCTATTGTACGGGTTGACAAGGACCCGTTCACCCACTCCATGAAAATTTTCGTTTCTGGAGATCTGAAATTTGAACCAGCTAACCAGCATTGCATCGTTGCTGAGATTTGAAAATGGGTCCACTTGCCCACGTAGGTCCAGATCCACTTTTTAGTAATGATTTAAGTAAAATGAATGAGAATAACACAAGTACATGATGGTTCAGTAAGCTTTTAGTTGATTTACCTACGATGACTTGTATGTTGTATGTGGAGTGGAATTTTAGTTATACATGCATACAAACACAAAAAATACATAGTACAAGCTCGGAAGTAGAACGTTCGTGCATTATATGGCTTACTTTGTTGCATATAAGAAAAGCTGCTTTCCCTTTTGGAATGAATGTATGCAACTCCTCGGCACGTAAACAAGTATTAAAAGAGAAGATTAAATTCAGAGGAAGGTTTGCGATTCTTTCTACCTTCCACAAGTTACAACGACGAAGTAGTTATAAGTAAAAGATTTAGTAAGCATATAAGCATTACTACAGCTTGGTTCTTGACTTTTCATAATTTATATTAAATTCAAATTTTATTGAGATCTGCAATCATGAATTATTTTGACTTTTTGAATTTTGAGTTGCCTTCAGTGTTGCGTGTGGTCAATTATATTCCAAATCCAAGTGTTTACTAGTTTACGTCCTTGGTTTTAAGTGTGATATGTGAACTCGTGGGAAAGATAAGTACTTAACAAAGTTTGTAGTGCGTAGATTCTGACCCAACGAAGTTAGAGTACGTATGCAAATTTAACATACACAATATATGCACTAAAGCCTTCAGCAATGATACAGAAACCTGTTTTCGTTTGCAATGTTGAATATAATAAAAAAATATAATAAAATAAGTATAGGACCGGACACTAGCAGTCAGGGGCTAGAAGAAACATTTTTGACAGTTGAAAGTAAGCATAATGATATTTAATTTGAGTAGATCTAAATCATTTCCAATATACTACAAACTAGAAAACAACTCACAAAGTTACAAAAATATATTTCTTGCTTGCTAGTCGTGTTATATTTTTATAAACTTTGTAGGCACGTAGAAATAATGGGATAATATTATGCTTATTTTCCATTACTCCTTTTACCAATGACAGAGAAAGGTCTATTTGCAGAAATGATTCTTCGAAACTTGATCGCATGAAAACTCTAAAATTGTCAAGGTCTCTTCATACCATAACAGATAACTAAAAATCGTGTTATAGTGATGTATAGAATGTATATCATATAGCTAAAAAAGGGTATAGAGTCGAATACTTACGTAATTTCTGACGTCTCATTTCGCCCCAACGTGGTCCAAGACCAAACAAGATTAATTATTGATCTTCTGCCACTTTTGATGAGATTCTCTTGTTTTGACTTTTCTCAAAACTTAAGAATTCTCTTTATTTAGCACAAACAAGATAACGACTCAATACCCAAAGGTGATCAGCACTTAGATCAAAATCTTTTTCTTTAACACTCCGTAAACTGTAAAACTATTATCCCAATAAGCGCTAACAATAAGCATGTATTGTATTTATTCACAA
>JAANSM010005076.1:0-10507 GCA_036850725.1 Orchesella villosa | reverse complement strand
CAATGTGGGATGAGAAAATGATAATATAACTAGCTAAAGGTTTGAAGGTTACGGGTGACGGTAATGTATAAACTTGATAATCAAAACATTCATAACATATAACATTCTCATTTGGATGTGATTGTTGACAGATCATCTCGGCAAGATGAGCTGACAAGGTAATCTTGAACATCAACTAGACTTATGAATGCGAAACACTATAATAATATGATCAAGCAATGGGGATGGGGGTGATGATGACGCGAGGATGCTATATAATATACAGATTATTTTATTTGCAGTCGCTTCCCTGCCTTCTCTTTTTAGAGCGTCCGAAAAAGTCAACATGTCAGTCAATCACCCAAACCAAAGTTGCGATGAAATGAGGCAAATAAACACCAAAAACTTGTGTTTAATACAATTGCTTTACATTTAGTGGATCGGCATGTGTTTCAATGTTTCAAGGGAAAAGTCAATCAGTTTTAATACGATGTCAATATTTTTTTTCTCGTAGCGTGTATATTTTCTAGTTCATGTAGGTACATTGGTATAATCTTCCAATAAAATTAAAGAGTATTATAAGTATAATGAAGAATTCAAACGCAGTCAACGATGAATATGTTTGTTAAATGCCATTACATTACATTGTTGAGATGACAGAGTGATTTCATAAGGCTGACTTGTAACGAGCAGCAAAGTTGAATTGAAATTGCAGTGGAGGTGAAGGACTGTTTCATGAATAAAACGGCAATTGAAGTGTTCTTGCACGAGGGCATTGCATATATAAATGTTATGCATACAATGTGCATATAATTCCATTACGTCAATTTAGTCACGAGCTCGTGTTTCTGTATATGGTAGGACGAGAATAAAAATATGATTTAATGAGCTCAGAGAAATTGTAACAAAAATGCATGTATGATTTATTGAATAACAAGATGACATGAGATCAACTGCAATTCCTTGAGATTCAAAATATGTGTAATACGCAGAACTTGAGATCATAAAGTTGGTAAAGGATCGAGCTCGTAAAAAATGGAGTTTGTATACAATATTTAATATTATATGGCGATATTAAACGACGATATAAACTGAATATCATCAACTAGCGAAAATGCATGCCAAGTCAATGCACCTCTTAAAAGTATCGACATAAAATCCACATGTTCAAAGTCAAGTCACGCCGTTTTGAGATCCCTTTGTTGGGCACCGCCAAGATGAACTTTTGTGTAATTATCATCTAATCTAATTTTCACTTAAAATTAGTAGGAAATTAAATAGAATAATAAAATGAAAGTGTCTTTAGGGGCTTGTTCCTCTTGATTGAAATGTGCTTATTATAACATCAACAAAAAATCTCAGGTGTCACTCATTCACTTCATATAAGAGCATATGTGGGTGTGTTGTGTTTCTTGAGCAAACAAGCTTGATGCATTCAACGTTCAACGGCATGTGAGAAGCCATACAAATATAATGTCCATACGATTTTCAAAGAAGCAACTTTTTGCTATGCAATTTCTTCTGACAATTGTATGCAAATGAAACTTTATTTTTTAACGTTGATAAATTAACAAAAATTTCTCAGAAAGTGACAAATGACATTTCAATCTTATTTTCCACCGATGACAGGGACATATTTACAATTTATCATAAATTCGTCTACTGAACATTATGCGCTCATTCAATCCTCAACATCTCAAATATTCTGTGTGTGACAACGATTCCATTACAATCGCGACATACCGCTTTGCATAGAGATACATACCTGCGAATTGATTTATTTTGAATAATATATAACTTTTACATTGGTTCAAGTGCACAGGGCGGACAATTCGTGATGTACTTTGTAGTAAAGGAAAATATATATGGCTACTACACATTACATGCAGTTTTGTGGTTTGCAATAATTTTTTAGGGAAACAATTGGATTATCTTTCACTATATCACATTATCACATTTAAATGCAAATATGCTTACTCGCCAATAACGAATGGTATATATTGCTGTTGCTGTTGATATGATGGTAGTAATCAAGATATGAAAATGAGATTTAGATTAGCTAGTCTTAGAAAAAAAATTATGCTGGTTTGTGAAATATTGGTTTATGGTGCAAAATAATTTTTTGATTACTTATACCTGTTCTCTATATATGCCTACTTACTTGTTGCTTCTCTATTTAGTATCATTGGGAGCACTGAAATTATTATTTATGACAGAAGTCCAACCTATTTAATCGCTATTAAGGTAGATACCTATGCATGATGGTAGCATAAAATATATTTATTAGGATATTATAGAGTGCGTAGATGTACATATAAAAACTACCTTGATACAGTTCTCTGGCTTTTGAGGTCAATGATAGTTCTCTGGTTAAGAATAAAATCCCAGCGCTATTTTCAACAAGCATGGATCATCTTATATAGAGATTCTTAGCACTGTTCAAACTGTTGGTGTCTATAGTGTCTGGTGTGCATATGTATAAGTATAACAGATGGCATATATCCACTTTTACTTACAAGTTCATGCCTATATACTATATGTACATTAAATATAACATGAAATTGTGCATAAATATTTTGTACGCATGCCTGCATCACCGTTATCAGCTAAGCATATAGTTTCCCTAAAAGATAGTTTGCAAATTGGTGTACGGAAAATAACAGGTCGTGCAGTCAAAAACTGCTAATAAGCCTAGATCACCCTGTCTGACGCACATATATTATTGTAGGTAGCTAAAAATCAGTTGATTTAAGTGCTCCTTCTTTATCTTATCTTAAACCATTATGACTTTCAAATACCGTGTCATTTACTCACCCTAGCTTATGCACAGTACTAGCGCAAGAATCTAGTTTTAGATTTACCAAAACACCCCCCTAACGATAGAAATTAATGTCCTTTGAGTAAACATCGAAGTAAGTAATTTAGCGCTCGCATTTACCTGAATTAAATACTGTTCATATATCCTACCTATCATACATATATATCCTACCTTCTTGAATGTCGTTTTTGCTGAAAGGGAGCCCAGTGAAAATGACCCATTAGAAAACGAGACTGCTCGCTCATCGTGTGAATGAATTTCATCTTCAAAATTAAAGCTTTTACTAAGTATATAGATACAGAACCCAACACTACTACCGCATTGTTTAATTCTACCGTTAACATTAATGGGTGCATGCCTACACGGTAGGTTACTTACCATTTAATATCCTACATTTTAATGGAGATTCCTCATTAAATCATTAAAATGACAATGTATGTTTTGGCNCCGTTAACATTAATGGGTGCATGCCTACACGGTAGGTTACTTACCATTTAATATCCTACATTTTAATGGAGATTCCTCATTAAATCATTAAAATGACAATGTATGTTTTGGCCTAGAAAAATGAAGAAGATGAGAGTAGTCACTTTACAGAGAGTTCAAAGACTCTTGCTTTCAAGCAATTACGCAAGAAATGAAACTGAGCCCAACAACTTAAAAACAATGTTGAATGTTACTTTACTGGCTACAAAACATGGCCAATATTAACTAAATCATTTTGAATTCAATAGAAAAAATTCATACCTGTATTTCCCAAGCATTTTTATAACTGAACTTTTGTAGAAGCATGCTCATTAATCATCATATTAGCAAGTACCACCGCTACCACCAACCAAACAGGACGGAATTAAAAGTATTTTACATCTGCTACTGAACATAACCACGTAGAGAGTGATTGGTTTGTCACATTGTGGTAACTGGTTCCTTCCCCTTTCAAAATTTATTAATCATATAATGCGAGTAAAGATGTTCATAACAATGTATGATGAGTTGAGCACCCTGATCATCGACTTTTAACTGTAATTCCCGTTTTACTTCATTCCCTCCTTTCGATTTCATTCTCATTTTTTTGCCACAAATCGTTTAAGCTTATATCTGGTAACTCAAACTCATACACAACCGAATAGAATCAGATTTTGTTTGAGATGAGTGTGTACGCAAAGACAATAGAAATCAGGTTTTTAAAAAGAATGAAACGAGACAAAAGTTCAATGGAACCAGAAAACGGAAAAAATGTCAATTTTTTCTTGTGCGAGACCGCCTCATCTGTTTTTATCTCTGTCTTTTCCTTCTTGTTGCACGATGTCGATAGGAATCCAACAGAAAAGAATCTCTTCCGTCCGAGTCTTCATCATGTAATAAAATGCATATTGTACGACGTAACAGAGGGGATGATAGATACCTACCAATGTGCACGAACGAAGTGGTGTTTCCATTTTTTTGTCTTATGATCATGGTCTTAACTCTGTAGTATCTTTCAAGTATCTAGGCGGAATTACACCTTCAATACTTACTTTTATATCAAACGATGATGTAACAAGGGTAAAGTAGTAAGGAAATGAATATGTTACAGGTGAAGTAATAAAGAACTGTGATGATGAGGAGCAAGGTTCAGCAGCTTGCTCATAGGATATGTATACATAAAACGACATAACCACACCACAGTTCCTTTTTTTTACAAAAATTCGAAAAGGATGAGAGTGGCTCGGACTTTTTTCACAAGTCACAGTTAGCACACAAACAGCAAGTGCTAATCAAATGGAAAACGGGAATGGCAGGATGAGATCCCTCCAGGGGATTCACTACAGAATACAATGCAACAAGTGAGTAAAATGACAAGAAGAAGGATAACTCGGTGGGTTTGTATGCAGAAGGTAATATAATGATGCATCTTGAACAATAACTCAGGGAAGGTATGTGTGCAGTACTCTACTCCAACGTTCACGTTTTTTTTCAACTTACGCTCTACATACACTTGTACATAATGCAATTACAAAGTCAATAAAAAGGGGGAAATAGTTTTTAGGACATAAAAATCCAAAATGTGAGAATTGATACAGTCTTTGTATGAGTGTGAGTTGCAATGAAATTTTATAGTCTATTGTTTTTGGAATTTCATACCCGGATGGTGTGTTAACCCTCGATGAGGGGTATGAGATTTTCAGCATGCAATATGTTGCATATTCTACTTGTTTGGAGCTGTGGAAATTGCGTTGCAAAGTTTCTACCAAATTTTATCTGCTAGTTTTAAATGTCATATTTAATTTCGGGTAATGATAGAAGTATTAATTCGTAGATAGATTGCTCAGGTCCATATTTTAACATGTTATTTAATTTTTCTAATGAGGCAGTAGTTGATAAATTGATAAAGTTTGTAGTGTTAAAGGTTAAATTTCTTAAAATGCAGAAATTTTCATATTCAACATACGTCAGATTTATTGACGCCTTCACAAAGCTATAAAATAAATTGATTCATATGGTTTAATCGTAACTTCACGTTAAATGCGTATATTGTAACACGGCATAGGCAACATTGCTTTTGATTTATTGTAACAGCCAACTAACTACGCGGTTTTGTGGATGAGGTTGAACCAAAAACGGAAAGATTACAAAATAGGCTGTCCACCATGTTAGTTAAAATATAATATATAATTGAGAGCACCGCTTTGCAACACAACTGTGAGCTAAAATGATAAAAATTACAGAAATGACCAATAATAATTGCCCAGCTTACACCATGGGTTTTCATGTTTCTTGATTGCTGCTGACTTAATGCGGTTTGTTTACTTAAAGCCCATATAAAAACGCAAAGCGTATGTCCGATGTCCATCCTTATAGGTAGGTACGCACACACCCATGAAGTATTATGCCATTCAGTTGCCACCTGTCATATACTTGTGCTATGAGTTTCTGATTGACAGGTCAATCAAACATGTCCTTACATACATTATATAGGTACTCATCCGGAAGCTATATAGTAAGTAGTAAACAAGCGAAAGATAAAACATTTTATTTAATTACACTAGTTGCCAGTATTTCATTCATCAACTAGTAACAAACCAGAAGCTTTCAACTTTTGCGACTTCATTAAGACGGATAGAGTGCTGCCATTTATTTATCTAAATAATATTAAAAATGATACAATATTCTCGGCGCTGCTGTCCACTGTAATGAACGTATCAATCAGTTATTGACTGCATAGATATTTCACTCAGTCAAAAATGTTTTAAGTCAAACTGTATGAATAAGAAATCCATTTAACGAGGATCTACGTCGCATTCGCATTGATTCGTCAACCACATTACACACAACTGCAGGAGTTAGAAGGAACTGTGTTTTAAAATTAAGGGGATCCCATAAAACAAGTCAAAAGTGACTGAAAGATATTAGAAATGTCATCATACCTCATATATATGAATGTTTCATGAGTGTTTGAATGACATATGCATGACATATTATTGCCAAATATCTTAATTCTCTCAATTTAAGGTGATATTGGATATGTAAAAAGCTTGCTCAAAGAATTTCGAAAGATGCATACATGCAGAGCAGAGGCGGCACTGACATCTTTGACCTGTATCAGTGATAATTGCCTCGTATGAATTAATTACGCACGTGAACTTGCAATTATAAAGCAAGAAAGTTTATGGTGTTTACTAAAAGAACGACAAAATACACATTGAAAAACCAAAATGTTTTTGTGCAAGCTGGTATGGTGTTAGTGTTAACTGATCGTTACAAAATCATTTTCACTTCAAGTGTCAAGTGAAAATCGAAATTCTTTTCAAATTAACTGCCAATTGGGCAAACTTTCTGTGAACTTGAGCATGGCTTATATTAACTGTATTGTACCGACTGTAAAATTACCTACCCACCAGCAGTTGACCTGGACAGGACACCGGAAGTAAGCATGTATTCTCCACTCCCCACGATAAAAAATTTTATTTAGAATTTTCTATGAAACTTACGAAAGAGATTACCTTGAAGATGACACTGCTGCATGCAACCATTGCAACCCCATGCGAAACCAATTACCTTTAGTCCATACGTTCCTCTTGTATGCTTCGGATTTGACGTCCCAATTAAAATTTTGAGTTATCCGTTGCGCTATTCGGATGGGCAATCGGAAACGCATCGTTAGACTTCCTACTCTTTTTAGCATCGAATATTATATACACTTTTCTGCATCCAAAAATTCGCATTGAAGTAAGTATAAGTATAATATTATTCATTTTTATATGTATGTGGCAGTGACTTGGCAGAAAATTCATGCAAATAGGAATGTTACGCACGCTCTAACTCCCTCATATATGAGGATTCACAGGGGTCTATCCAAAAGTCATGCTTCGTTCCTCAATCATAATAAATAAATACACTGACAATCTGTTTGAATAGGTAATACCAAAGCTAAACTGTCTAGTCTAGTATGGGCTATCTTTGTACTTATAAACTCGAATCATTTCATTTTTGTATGAGAAATAATGATTTTTTTCATCTGATCAAAACTAACGGATAAGATTCAATAAAATCATTGATCTCCATCAACGATTTGACAGGGAGGTCAATGGCACTTAACCATGAGAATGCTACACAACAGTTGCATTAAGATGCTATTATAGTAAACCGAGAGAGAGAGAGACAAAATTATACTTTGTATCTATCTATACATATTTGCATAATGTAAGAATGGTAAAACTGTACCACATCGTGCCTAACCTATACACCTTCGACTTCAGGTTTGCATAATAGGATCACAATATCAAATGTGTACGGAAAGAAAGCATACGCATAAAATATATATCTGGGAGTAAATCAGAATGAAAGATATGATGTCATAAATGTTATTCTCTATTCCATCCCACTTACTAAACGGCGTTTGTCTTGAAGTTCACGAAGTTTTATTTGAGGGGCTGAGTGAGATTGAGTTGAATTCTTATGATTCTATATCAAAAGGTGATTTTCATTAATTTAACTCGGGTATTGCGGTAAACTTTCATGTGAAAGTTTATCTCAGTTTATAGGAGCTTTTATATCAGTTAGTACCATAAATATTTAATCAGTAGAGAGATAGAGATATGATACAACTATACAACTGGCAATATCAATGCAACATATAATTACTATGCTGCTAGCTACAATCTTAAGATTTCTTTTGAGGCATCTGCTTTCTTTTCTAATGAGTTGACAATTACAATACACGAAACGGTTGAGTATTCCTAGTTTTCAAGGTTTTTAAGCAAAAATGAAACTCATAAACCACAAAAATAAAAAAATAAAAAAGTTAGATCCATTAATGATACGTACGACATAACTTTATTATGATAGTAGATTCCGGAAGACATGTCACAAACGTAATTGCTCGTTATATTTGAACTCTAACATCATCAGAAATTAATTTTAACTACAAGTTTTGAGATTGCGGGATGGGATAAATGAAGAACGAGAAGTATTGCAAGATTGGATAAATAATACGGATGCAGTACAGTAGTAGGATCTAGAAATTAATATTTTGCCTTTATGTAAGAACAAGAGCGCATCACACACCCTTAGGACAGTATAGCCATCAAGATTTTTTGAAAACAAGTCAAGATTTCTCTGCAACCTCATGTAGATCATGTTTCAAGTAATTTATTCCAAATTATATTCTTGTTCAGTTAAATTATCTTTTTATTTTCATCAATGATGCATGCATAATCATAATATAACCATCACTATCACGTTTAATGCTGATACTGTTATGCTTTTGCTGAACCAAGAGATAAATACCTTATTGCACTACACTATACAGCAGTTGAAACAGATTATTCTTTTCCTCGTCGAAAATATATTTGGCTTCAGCAGCAACAAACATAAAAGGGATAAACACAATTGACGATTTGTCTCTTGCATGTCTATAGTCAAAAAGGTTCATCAATCATACCCTCTCTTGTACATGCATACATAATCTAATTAACTGTAGCAGTAGCATAACATTTGGGAAGGAAATATACACGATTGGACTTTCCCTTTCAACGCGAGTGTGTGGCAACCCAACATTAATAGCATGAATTGAGCTGTTATTGTTGGTTTGAAGTTTTAAAATATTATTCAGACAATCGATTCAAAGGAAAATTACCTGCATTCAATCCATAAGCGTACGATTGATGCATGACATGCTTGTTAGGTCACCTGAACCAAATAATTTGTGAGCTGCTTTGCTTTGTGGTGCAAATTTTTTGACGAGCCACTTCATTTTCATGTGTCATCGTGTTCAATGTGGCTGTGGCTACTTCGGCTACTTATATAGATAGATGCTTTTGAATTGTTTGGTTCAAAATAAAGAGATAATGTTAGGAATTAAGATTACAAAATAAGGCATTACAAATGTTAATATGTATCCTTTTTACGTGCAGAACGGAAGTAGTGGTTATGTAACGACAAGCGAATCAGGCACATTTTGAATTCATGAGACTGGAATCAATCATGGCATGACTTGTTTTGAACCGATCAGGTTGAATTGATGTGTTATGTAAATGGGAAATGCAAATATTACGTAACGAAAGGCACTTGTCTAACTTGTCTCGCGAGAGGATGTATTGGATGGAACGCATTTTAAGATTTAAAAAAATGAAACACAGTGATTATTCTCAATGAATGGAATGAAAGAGAAATCTGATTAATGCAGTTATCTTTGGTGAATTTATTTTCAATGCAGTTTGCACATTCATGACTACAATATATGTATGTAATATTAGGCATTTTACAGAGACATTATTTGTATGTATAATGTTGCCACTATCGAATAAATGGCGCACACGGTGTAACAACAGAAAAAAAGATTTTCAGCATTTAAGCTAAAACAGTACCAGTACCTATGTATCTCATAGTTTTGATATATTTGTTAAAATTCAACTTTGCGAAATACATTTAATAATTAATACATCTATATAAACATTGTACTTAACTTTTGCGAAAATAAAGTGGTAGAGGCGAACATTTATTTATCCCAAAAATTGGGAAACTCTAACATCTTCAATCTTGATATTTAAAGTGATCTCTCCTAATAAAACTAGTTTGGATTCACAATATATATTCAGTCACAAAAAAGAGTCATAAGTATTTAAAGGATTAACTTTATAATGCATATCAATCATGATAATTGTTAGCTCTATATATGCTATGATTTTTTAAGGATATTACACAGAAATTTAGTGGAGTAAGCGCAGCATGTATGAAACTTTTAGCGATACGGTGATAATATTTTATTACATTTTCAAACTTTCCAGAAAGTTAGGAAAGAGAAGTTGTATCTGTATGATTATCAGTTTCATCAAAGTTATACCAATTTCAATAGTTTTTTTTATGATTTCATATATACTATACCACCATATACCAGAAATATTTAAAGTCTGATAAATCTATTGTCACATATTATACTAATTCCCAGTTTTTATGTACAAAAACTACCCTATTTGATTAGATTTTTTAGTAAACCATAATAGCAATCTAGCATTCTTAAACAACTAATTACATTTGGGTTTAGCACTCCATTTATACCCATTTTGTATGTTGTATGCGTTCTAAAGATTCATGAGTAAATGATAAAACTGTTTCTTAGAAAAATCTGAAGAAACAATAATGACGAACGAGCGATATACCTATATACAATAAAACATTGCAGTCAGTACAAGTACAAACATTATTAAGAAAATTCAACTGTAACTGGAG
>JAANSM010005075.1:0-10508 GCA_036850725.1 Orchesella villosa | reverse complement strand
TATAGTAATAATAAGCCAGTTAGACTACATCCGACAAAGCATCACGCACGTTTTCTTTTGTTTGATTTCCAAATTTGACTTTCTCCCTTTGAACAGTTACACGTTGTTCTCGAGGATGAACATCCGTCCATACAAATGCTTTGCAAACAAACGGGGTTTACTTTTACGGCGCAGTACTCATATAAGTAGATGTGTTGTTCAAGTGGAACTGCAAAAAAATCTTGCTATCCTTTCATTAATTCCTTCACCAAGCCTCAAGGGCTCCTGAATACCTGACCAGCATTATCTCGAATCTCATACAAAAATAATTCTGAATTGTGGTGCAGAGGTGAACGGTGAACTATAGAGGTTTGGAGTTAATAGAAAGTAGTTCTTTGCTCATCAATCTGGTTAAGAGAATTGAAAGGTTCAAGAGGGACTTTGAGACTTTGTTTTCAAACGTGAATGATCTCTCAAAGCTACCCAACCAAAACTTCACTTTGGTGATTGTGTTTCAATCGTCTAGCCCACATAATCCATAAATTTCTATTAGATTGTGGGTGGTATATGGTACCTCCCCAGTTGACTATCTATTCTACTTTGACTGACCAACTCAGTCTTGAATTGAGTGAGTGAGTAGCGCTTTAAGCTTACCTGAAAGGAGTAGACGCTCCTGCTTCTCATTCTCCTTTTTTGTACGAAAGTGCATCTGGAGAAATCTTCTTGTCTCCAGGAAAGCATTACGTTGACCGCGATCTGTCAAGAATCTTGTGTAGAGGGCACCGAGATTAATCCCAACGAAGAGAAGGACATCGGCTACAATCGTGCGGATAACGCAGTTGCTCTAAAAACGAATGGAAACAAAAAAATAAATACAATATAATTCACAAAAACGTACATTACAACTTGGGAAATAGAAGGAAAGTTTCGTTTGTTACTTCTACATTTATGAGATGAAAAACATGTTTCATTTCATTTCATTTTCCAGACTACAAAAACCTGATCTGTCTGGACTAAACGTGAGCAAAAGCAAATACTTATTACGTTATTATTTCCGGTAAACCATTCCATTTGTCTAGAACCATAATTGCAGGTTGCTTTCGCTGCCTCCGATATGGAAATAGAAGCGGAAGCAATCTGTAAGAGTTTATCATGTTACACTACACGGATATGTTGTCCTAATTACATGGTTTATTCGTTTTATGACATGACATGAGCTCATCAGTGTAAATACGAACCACACACCATACTACATACTTTCTAGTCACAAGCCTCAAGCAAACACCATTTACCTTCCCTAAAACTGCTATAACACGGCGCATTACGTTGCATAATACAATTTGTATATCTATCTGAAGCAATTATGGTTACACACTTCAAAGCTATCCATATCAAACAAATGTGCTGATGTTTGTTTGTATAATTATATATGTTTTCATGTGCTACACATATTTCTCAATTACACCTTTCAAGTCCTTTCACCTTTGGTGAAGGATAGATTGTCAGCATTAACACCTTCCACCTCTTCGTTTCAAAACAAAAAGGCTCTGTTCTCAGCGCAAACAAACACTAGATGGTTTTCATTTCATTTACACTTTAGTTGCTTTGCTTTTGCTCCATGTTTATTTGCACAGATCAGCTTTTTGCAACGTAATATAATAACGTGCACGTGTACAAACGTTTGTTGAGTTGTAGGGAAAAGAAACCCAAAGGAAATTATAAAGATAGATGCACACTTACCGCACTAGATACGCATTGGGAGTTACCACCACGCTGACAGACAGAGATGAACGACCGCCGTTACGACAGATGCTGTTGCTCCCCACCTTGATAAATAAGTAAGTAAATAAATAAATAAGGATACTTTCCAGTGTATAGTGACAGTAGTGTTTCTTTGCAGATGACAGTGAATTCAGGAAATTAATAAATCCAGGAAATCGTCAGCAATATAAAGTTACAAGGGAAGGGTAAGCAAATACACGGCGCAAAAAGACTAGTAGCGAATATTTACTCAAGAAAATAAACAATAAATGTGCATATATATAAGATTTTGCAGCAGGAGTGTGATTATTTTCACATAAACCACAAACTTAATTGCTTTCTATTACCTAATGGTTTTGGTTATGATTGACACTTCAGAGTTTGAAAACTGTAAGCATAAGGGACCAACTATAGCCACCAATATACAGGAAGTAAGATGTCCTGCTACTTTTTAGGCAGTGTGCGAAATTAACACTGTTGTGGACAAAGTTTTGCAATCCATCATCGCAAAGTTTTAATTCCGGGCTGTTTCGCTATGCTTTCACAATATATATATATATATCTTTTGTTCTAAAAACAAGGAAGAAACCTAAAACACTTTTGAAATTAAATTCCTTTTCCACATCAACTACACACGAACGTGTTCCATCTCTGCATTTATCATGGCTTGGTGTTCTAAGATTCACAAGGTTGAATAACTTTTCGATGGAACTCTACCAACGATATCGAAGATTGCTCATACGTCCACTCCAATTTAGAAAAAAATTACTAACGAAGCAATGTAAGATGTACAGAGATATAGTAAAACTTTCGTATCGTAAAATATGTATACATGTTCAATACATTATAATAAACTGTCAACGGAAAGCGGAGATTGAGAGCCAAAGCCAAAAGAAACGTATTAAAATCAATTCCCCCAACAACTTTGCCTTCCTCCTTGGAGAATCGGTCCATCTACATCCATCCTACATTCTAGGTTTCTATTCAAGAAGGGTCATTTCATGTTTCATGCTTTTTCTTAGCTTTCACCGAAAGTGGTTTACATCCAACATCAAGTCGATTTTGGATTCTTTTCACTATATTGCAAACTGTGTATAATGTAGCATCAGTTCCGAGTTTTTCTCTAACATCAAAAGTAGCGATATCCATGCATCGCACTTTATAAGGGGCATTTTTGGATCCAGCTCCCAGTTCTCTTGTCACATTTCATTCTTTTTGTTCCTGACATAGGATTCCACTTCCTTTAAGCATTCTTAGAAAATACGAAAGGCTACCGCTTTTGGTTGGGTCATTTCATGTTTCATGCTTTTTCTTAGCTTTCACCGAAAGTGGTTTACATCCAACATCAAGTCGATTTTGGATTCTTTTCACTATATTGCAAACTGTGTATATTGCAGCATCAGTTCCGAGTTTTTCTCTAACATCAAAAGTAGCAATATCCATGCATCAAGGAATATTCACTTTATAAGGGGCATTTTTGGATCCTACTCCCAGTTCTCTTGTCACATTTCATTCTTTTTGTTCCTGACATAGGATTCCACTTCCTTTAAGCATTCTTAGAAAATACGAAAGGCTACCGCTTTTGGTGCAGGAATGGAGCCACAAGGGACACAATGTGATTTTCTAAGAAGCGAAGATTTCTCAGCTTAGTTAGACATTGGCAACGAGAGATACATTTAGGCAGGCATGAGCCATTATGCTTTTGGTGCAGGAATGGAGCCACAAGGGACACAATGTGATTTTCTAAGAAGCGAAGATTTCTCAGCTTAGTTAGACATTGGCAACGAGAGATACATTTAGACAGGCATGAGCCATTATATATATATATAAATATATATACTATAACAATCATCAAAAATGTTCTCTTTAAGAGTAAAATGTAGGTTCCATAAATAGCCCTTCTGTAAAGAAAGGAAACGAGTGGAAAGAATGACACAAGGTTAAACCCAAAATAAAAATGACAGGAGAAAGGTGCAATTTCCCGACAAGACAAAACACATTACTGTCATTCAACATTCCAGTTTTCAAAAAGAATGAGGCCCATACTCCTTGCTCTATTTAATCTCTCCTTCTCCTACCATTTCGTTTCACTCATCTTGTTTCTTGTCGGGTACGATTTGCTGCCTCAGGAAATGGATGCCATTTGTATCTGCATTCCTTTCTCTTTTCTAGTAATTCATATCGAATTTCGGACCGTTATAAATACATTATAAGATCAAGAACTATTTATTCTTCTCTGCTTATTTGTATCACATAAAATTTACAACAAAATGCATTCCACCATATATATCCAACTATAAATCAACGAGCTAAAAGACAAGGCTGAATAAAGGATTAAATAAAACAAACTTAAGTACCATTGTTCTCCTTTTTCATTCTCCTTCCACCCCACATCCAATATCCGCACGGTGACTAATTTTTCAATTACTTGCTCAACTCTGAGGTTACGTCGTTTATAATCTCAAAATTAAACGAAGGAGAAACCACACCGCGTGTGAGGTGCATTTATATATATCACATTAACATCACCACGACTTTGCCTTGCCTTTCCCTCTTTAAATCTCTCCACTATCTACTATCTACTCCTGCTTTACTACTACGTACTACTTATCCCATCACGACTTTTAATTCCAGAGAAAGTGTCCTCCGTTTAGGAGAGGAACAAGTTTGAGATTATGTATGATAGTCACAGTCACAGCCCATGCGAAACGTTCTTAAAACTAACGTAAAAGGACGAGTATGTTACACTAAGAGTTTTTATAATCCTCGGCAAACCACAACCAGGAAAATTTGACAAGGTTTCCCCATAAAAGTTACGATCTGTGAATTTTGTAAAGTGAACATAACTGGAACGGTATGGCCACCGTCTACTTCTCTACTTATATTTCTCATCGTATTCATGTGTGAAAGCAAGCGAAAAAGGAAAAGTGAAAGGGAAGTACATGGCAAATAAGAGAATAAAAGTCGTCAAATGTCTTTCACTGTTATACAAGCACTTATCGTCGGATGCAGCAAGCTTACATAAAGAAAGGGACATGTCTACTCGCAATGAAAGTTATAAAACATAAAAATGAAATGACAATCAGCACATATAGCTCATCTTCAGTCCAGCAAGCATAAAGCAGTCCACCACCCACTACCAAAGACAACAAAGTGCTATATCTATATATATTTTACTCCAGCAAAAAAGGAGACAGAAGACTTGCAACTTACCATAATGGCATCGGGAGCATTGCGTAAGTTACGAAGATTGCGAATAAAATGTACCAAAATGTTGATGCGGGATCATTTATTTTGAGAACGATACCGACGAAACCTGCAATAATAACCAGAAGAACATATATCATATACACATTTATCACAACTTTCTCACAGTTCTTCCTTATATAACCTTTGTATAGGTATAAATATCACTCATATAAGCATAAATGCAAACTCATAACACGCTCCATATCCTAGTTAAGCTTTCTTTTCAACTTCTTTTCCGTATATTTACTTATAGCATCACTGCATCACACAAAAGAATCACTTCCCGTTCCCCAAAACCAACCAACGTTTGATGTCGTCACATATAGTATTTCACTGCCTCTCCTTCTCAATTCTCATCAAGGAAAACTGTCCATCTCCAAACTCATAATTACATGGCTCCTATAAATTTACTGGATTGCCAAAAAGTACCAGCAGCATCCGACCAGCTGAGCTTTCTTTGTGGGAGAACTGGGAGATGATTTGAGTAGTTTGCTTTCTGTAATATAATATGAGAAGCATGAAGCATAAGAAGAATGCCAATATGCCAACTTCCAACCAAACCAGCTTCATTCTTTTTTTCCTTCAGCTTCTGTGTAATAAGAATGTATATACGGATGGATGAAAGGCGAGTTGAGAGTGGAGACGAGCCCAGTAAAAACGGGAAGGAATGTCATTAAAGCAGTTTTACTCCTCTGTTGTCTTCTTTCCCATTTCACTTCTGTCATACTGGTCTTACTACGCCCTTGTTACGTCTGTCGGTGGAGTCATATTTTACCCATTCAAGACTTGTACACGAGAGAAGACAAAGGAGAAGGGAACTAGGGTTTGCTCTTGCTCCAACAAGAACATTGAAAAAGTGGTAAACTTCACAATTTCGCATTCTCTTTTTTTTACCCTCCGCGGAGAAGACGTTGGCTGCTGTTTGCTTAAGAGAGACTAGGAAGCGGTCCACACAGTCCACACATTCTTCGAAGAGTATATATAACATAACATAACATAATACATGCATATTATACATAGCATGTGAATCTCGTTCCATTGATGCCTGTGGATTTTGAAGGGAAGCCGTAATTTTCTATGTCATTCGTATTCTTTTTAGAATTCCTTGTGAATGAAACCCACATATATCCACATTCATAACTGAAAAAGGTCCAGGACTCAAAAACCCCGTCCTTTTTTTTGTACCGACGTCTTGTTGTCATCTCCTTCTGTTTCTTCACTTTCCCAAAGTCTGTACAATACAATGTGGCTGGAGTCGTTGCTTGCTCGCATCTCACCCAAGCTAATTTTGAAACAAGGATGAAAAGGAAAACTTTTCCGATGAGCACGAACGCAAACACATATACACTCTTTTCGTGAGGTTTTCAAGACGTGTGAAATTGCTTTTTTTCCCTTCATATTCACATTCGCTCCAACCGTATTACCAAAATGGGTAAGATTTTTCATAAAAGGAAACTTGCTGAATATCAATGAGATACATATAAACCAAGGCACTCCATGCCACACACCACACCACCATCATAGTATCATCGTTCACTCAACTCAAAGACTTAAGCTTATACCCTGTAACTCTAACACCGTGATCGTGAACCATGCACAAAAAAAAGGAAATTGCTTTCTCCTTTTCTCATATACATTAGTACAATTTAGACTTACCTTGTAAAAAAAGAACGATCCAAGTGAGAAGAGCTCCCAAATGGAGGTATGAATTAGCGAATCTAGGCCATCTCGCTAGGAGCCCCAGCACAATGTTTGCGGAAGCACTGATAATTGTCCAAATTATTAAACGTATAAGAAGGTTTTGATCCGGGGTGCCAGAATTACTTCCACCACCAATAGGGCTTCTACTACTACTGTCACTCTCACTCCCTGAATCATCATCATAATGAGAGGTGTTATGCCCGTGAGTAAACTCATCCCAGGATGACGCAGAAATTAAACGATTATTGTACAAATCACTAGAAGAGTTATTATTAGCACTATTGTCACTCATCAAACTTGGACTATTATTCACATTCGCACTGAATGGCTCCACATTTCCACCAGTGCATGAGAAGGGGAGAGAGTTACTCGAACTTTTTAGTCCATTACTATTACTACTGCTGTAGGAGAGGGTTACTGTTAAAGTCACTATTTTTATAACGAGATCAATGATGTTCACAATCAGGAGGGAACGTTGACGCTGGAAAATGAGAAACACAGAGACATTAGGAATGAGCAAACGTCTCTCGCCCAAATAATATCGAATCCAATGCTAAAATTATGCAGTTTGCAGATACTCTTCCTCAAGTTTAAGATTTTTTTTGCTATTATCAATAACATCTAATACGTCATCTGCATTGGCATTAGAACTTTCTCAAAATTAGCATACACTTTTTCATCCAGGCTGATAACTATAGGTATATCCGGTGTTGCTATTGTACGTAGTACGTGCCCCTGTTCAAATTCCAATACAAATAATGCAAATGGTATGAAATTATGGGAACGAATAACAAATTCACGAACTAGCCTATAACTTATTTTTACAAGTTGAGTGGAGAAAGGAAGGCAAGCCACACACAGTGTAATCGATCAAGCTAATTTGTTATTCTATGCCATAACCAGAACAACATCCTTTGCTTTCCTTCTCCTACTTTTCCTTTCTAAAATCAGTGAATGAGCAGACTATCAAAATAGCGATGAACACGGAGATATAAATACATACTATCATAGACGAAGATTATTTTCTCTCCCTATCAACATCAACTATATTACACAAAAAATGCAATAGCTTCCTCTGCGATTCAACTTGAACCATGTTCCAACATTTTTTTCTCTGGAGGGCTTCTCACAAAAATTAATGGGGTTCCTCCAATTGTGCACATTCACATTATAGTGCTTTTTTTAGCAAAAGAGAAAATCTGCATACGCAAACACACACTACCGCTCTACCTATACATACCTCTTTCACTTTCCCACCCACTACATTACATTTCCCATCGAATTTATGGAATCTAGCCACGTCCCTAAATTGCTGTATCAAAATCCTTTTCTCTGTGGATGAAAAAAAATGCAATTTCCTTTTCTCACATATCCTATTTCATGACAATTCTATACACTTAATACTGCTGATCTATCATTTACGGTCCAATTGTTACATGTAAAAACTACAACGCCAACTCCCTCCGTGCCTTTTATCATTTCAATCCGAAAAAGGGAGAGGGAGAGTAATGGAAACTCTGTGAAAAAAGTGATGAGCTTTCGCATTGCATCGAAGATATAAGCAACTAATAAATATGCAAATGACAGAATTAGATGGACAATGCAATAAAAGAGTTTCTTTTTGAACTCCCTTCATAAAAGCGATCAACGACCCACGACATCCGACCTACCTGTCGACAAGCATAGCGTTGATACGCCGTTTCCAGCTTCTTGTCACCAAATCGGTTGGTGAGAGTTGGCAAGTAGATGCCTCTATAAGTGATAGCATCGCATTCCGAGTTGGGATCCTCTTCACCATCCTCATCCGTGCTTTTACCTTTGGCCAAAGTGGGACAAAGGATTGAGCCTTTCGCATCAGTTGAAGAGGGATCCCCGGGACCGCTCCCATTTCGCGTCCCTATGCCGGTGGATATAACACCGGAACTTTCTGTAGCACAGGAAGACATGAGTGGTGTGGTGACTTGGCCCCAGTTGTTGTTCGAGCCGGTGATGAATGATGTGGTTGCTTCTTCACCAGATTTATCCTGGGAAAAAGAAAGAGAGAGAAAAACAAAGCGTTGTTAACTCATATTTTATGTGTCTATAGGGGTAATCTGATACTTGGGCAGGAAAAAGCAACTCCCTTCTCTTGAAAAAAGTAGATTCCCATTTATTTTGCAAGACATATCTACAAATTCTACAATAAATCTTGAGCTAACATAAACTAGCCGAGGTCATTGGATGCAGTAGACCGTGTCTGAATTTCTCATGTGCCAAGCCAACTAAAAGCGTTATTACGCACATGATTTACCATTTCCCATTTACGTGAAATGGATATTATGGATGGTGCTGGAACGTGGATTAGGATAAGGAGTATAAAGCTTCGTTGCTCAAGTTGACTCACGTGCACGTATATCCAATGCATTTTGCATTCTCAGCGGCATTTAAGAGATCGCTGTGTTATATATAGACTTAGTTTGCTTTCTCAAGGAACGGAAGTAGCCACTTCACCCTAAGTGATACTTCACAAGTTTAGACGATCATATTATGACTTTTGGGTAAAATATTCAAAGAATACATGAGATGCAGTATAGTACAACTGTACAACCTATTTAAAGACGTCTTCTCTTAAATCTCGCCCACATCCATGGAATTTTCTTTCAACTTCAAACTTATGTATTTGCAGTTTAGGCAAAATGTGGGTTTAGCGCCCAGCGGAAGTTTTATCATTTGTATCATTACGAATTACGACTGAGTTCATATAAAAATCGTCTATCAAATCATTCAAATCCATTTCAATCGGGAAAACATGTCAATTTTACAGGGATTTAACTAAAAGAACCTGATATAGTACATTTGACGTTGATGAGGCAAGGAAACGAGCGTTTTGTTTTGTGTCGTACGGAAGCTGCCATTCATCAAAATCCAACATAAACTTTCCTTCTAAAAATAACACTAACCAAAACTAATATGTTTTGATTTGATTGCACCCATTGCCACGCCTCATCTAACGTTACAACTTTCCAAGATGTCATGCTTTGCTCCTTGCATTCTATTCACCTGATTTGACAAGACAATGACACCGAAACTCAAAACTGGGAACAGAAAAGTGCATTTTTCACTGTTTCTCATTTTGAATGAGTGAGTGACACAACGGAAACAGTTTGGCATTACATTACATTGTGTTATCAAGTAAATAGAAATCCACATATAATTTAAATGAATCAGAACAGGTGGAGCCGGAACGACGGAAATGAAGAGGTGAAATGACTTGAATACCGCATTATAAAATGTCCTTCTTTCTCTTTTGCTAGCATTTTTTGTCCTTTCCTCTTCCTCTTTTACAAAGACTGAGTCAGCACCATAAAAATTATTTTATGATTCTCACGATCAGATGCGAGAGTCAACTTTGTTAGTCAGTTTCAATTCCATGTAAATCTTAATGGTAGTGCAAAAGTTACGAACATGTAAGTTTCCATCCTCCCAAGTTTCAACTCTAACTACCTAGTCTAACTGCACACAGGAAGTATAAAATTCATTGTAAAAAACTGATTTCTATTGTGGAGTGGCAATTTTCCTCCATGACTTCTTTTTTACTATTAACCTTTTTACAGTGAAATGATCGTCAACATTGGCGCAAAATGTGCATTATTATAATACTCCAACTGAGCTCATGACATGATCTTTAAGGGAAGTAATCCTTAAAAACGTTAAAAGTCAGAATTTTATGGCACATCACGGAGAGCAGCCCATAAACATAATGTGAGGTATTGTTAAAAGCCCTTTTTATTGTGTAAACATAGCCATTCAGTGAGAATTCAGCTTCTGCCTTATATTTC